>JAGJTL010000112.1:4884111-4910454 GCA_022063505.1 Calosoma granatense
TTTGCATTTTTATCCCCACCATAAACCAGTTTAACGAGTCGCTCTATATATGTCAGCAGTGGAGCCAGTCACAACATGATAATCGTCTTATCGCCATCACAGTTTTAAAACGTTTGAAAGGTTCTCGTTTGTTAAAGAGCAACGCATTGTTAATCTCGTTGTCGCAAGTGAAGTTTCCTTCGTAACGAGTTAACACCTTACGGTTAGTTGTTAATCATCTGCCGCGACAAATTCGTATAAAATATATCGAAGTATTTCTAGAGACTTGTGTGTCCCATTGTGTGATAAACATCATGAAGGTCTTTGTGGTTCTCGCAGCAGTTTTGTTAGCAGTTAATGCTGCTGATGATGCTTGCTACCTAAAAACCCGTGGACAGTGCCGTCCTCAAACTAATAAACAAGGTATGTTGTTTGTTATTATTTGTGTGTATGTGTGTGTATGCTGAGATTAAACATGTTTCTAGTATGATATTATAGTTCCAGGAATTACTGAGGCCAAGATTTGTAATGCCAGATATGGAGGTATTGGAACCGCGCAGCCCGGACTAGAGGACTACATGAACACGCATTTAATGCGTTCCTTTGATTACCTGCTCATGTCAACACATTTCGCCAACTATGAAAAGAACCGTGCTGGTTTCGTGAAACTGTACCGCAAGATGTCAGACGCTGCCTGGGAAAATGGCATTAACTTGATCAAGTACATGACTAAACGTGGTGTGTCCACAAACTTTAACCTGAGGAACGCCAATCAGAAGATCAGCTTTGATATCGATAAAAATAGCGTGAACACCTACGAAATGTTTGAGCTGGAGAGTTTGGCTAAGGCACTCGACATGGAGAAGGAGATTGCCAGTGATGCAAATGCCATCCATAAAATTGCAATTGATGAGTCTTCTGTCGCTCACGATCCCGAACTGGCATCCTATATGGAGGAACATTTCGCTCACAAGCAGGCGGAAGTTGTCCGTGCACTGTCCGGTCATGCAAATGATTTACGCAAAATCCTGAGTGGCAGCGATCATAAGCTGGGACTGTACATGTTCGATGAGTACCTTCAGAAGTTATACTAATTAATGTTGTTATTTTTAACTAGATTTTACATATGTTTGTGATCAACTTATAAGTCACATATGTTAATATTTCCGTTTTGTATTTTATCAAATATGTAGTTGAATAAATAAAATACAACATAAATCGTAGTGCCTGTAAAAATGAGTCTTTCTTTTGTTACTTGCTTTTGTTTTCAGTTGACCCAATTATGAATTCTACAGTTGAAATTCTTTCTGATAATTATCTATATTTCTGGTACAATTACATCTTGTCACCTATAATCAATTTTATATTTGGAAATTTTGACAGATACATTAAAAACTGTGAAGGTACAATTTGTTCTCAATGTCTTAATGACAGGTGAAAATATAACCCAATATTTTTTAGATTATATTTTACTCATTTTGAAAAGTCATGACGAAATCTTCCATATACGACATATAGTCAAATTATCGTTCTTATCAACAATTCCAATGTTAATAGCTGTCATTATTTTGACACTAGCATTAGTATCAATTATAGGTAAGGTAATAATAAATTATAATCATTGATATCATGTGACAATTCATTTTTATCTGTCAGCTTTTCTTCGGTATTGTTATAAACAATTATGTGTAAGGAACTTTGCAGCGAAAGCGAGGAATCGTTGTTGCTTTTATATTGAAGGAATTGGAACATTAGTTTTAATCACTCTGTTGTTGTAAGTAAATACTTTATTTGTTAATGTAAATATTTTAAGAAATTTTTGACAGACTCCCTGTAGTTAAGTGCAGTTAATGTAATTTTGCATATGTTCAATACAGGACTGGTATTGTTGCAATGTATAAAATTACTCTGTTGTTGGACAATGCAATACGCAATGACATTGTAACGGCACGTGGCATATTAACAGATTTGCATAACGAAAAAGCAAAGTTCGAATTAGATTTGATTGATGTAAATAACACTCTCGTAAACACATTGCTATCAGTTGAAAATGTGATAAATACTTTGCCTGCATCTGTCTCTGACAGCATTACTAACTCTATACGTACAGAAATGGACAACATGACAAAACAGTACAATGAAATTATGCACAAATCAGAATATATGTTACATTTGACAGGTACCTACCTATGCGAATACAGTCTACACTTTTTATATAGTAACAATAATATATTAAATTAATATTAGATTCGGATGGTACGAACAGAATTACTATGCAAAATCTGGAAGAACAATTATCCATATCGGATAAATTAAAGAATGTATTTATTGGTAACTTGAAATTGATGGAAACTAAAATTAATAATGATACGATGCTTGACGAATCCTACAAAGACAAGTTATTAGAAGATGTAATTAAACTTAGGGATAATATTACAAGCATACAAGGAAATTATACGGTATATTTCAAGTTGTACAAAACACTGAATTATATAATTTCATCAGTGTAAACTGAATATTACATATGTCAATATTAATTTTACAATTACAGTTTCCCAACTGGATAATGATAAACACATATTTAGAGAACATATTTAACAATATCATGCCGCAAATAAATGAATCATTTTATTTTACAAACGCCTACTTTAAAACTATACAAAATAAAACCAGAGATGAAATTGCATTAATACTGTTACCCTTGCATCATTTTCAAGTAAGTAAAAAATATTTTATTTGAAGAATCATCCTTAATTATAGAAATTTATTGTAGAATGAATCTAATATTATTCTTGAAAAGTTGAACAACATTTCGGAGAATATTTATTCTGAAAAACCAAAATGGTTTGTTACCAATCTGGTATCAACAGCTGATGTTACATTATTGTATGTTAATGGGTAATATCCAATAACTTATTAACAAATGTATATATGATTTTCCTGTTTATACATACATGTATTTGTAGAAATAACAGTTTATTTGGTAATTACTACGGCAGTACATTAATACTGTTGATGCCGACTTTACATGGTAAATTGTATGCAATTTTAATGGGAATTATTTGTGTCCATGCTGTATATCAGATGAAATATGTTTATACACGAGATATAAATGGAACACCCTATAGTAACTGTTCCGTTATATCATCAAAGGTAAACACAATTGTATTTATTCTATTTCCAAATGACATTTTGGTCTAAATTTAAAAGAGAAACAATGTTTATTTAGAGCCTCTTCAGAAAGAACAGTTTTCATCGTGCTATTTAGAATAACGCCGCATTTTCAAATTGAGACGTAATTGAAATGTATTAATAATAAGTTTATTTACGTGCGCAGAGGTTAAAAATACAGTGCACGATCTTTGACCTTTTTATCTTCTAGTTGATTTTTAAATTTTGCAAATGTAGAACAGAGTAAGGATGCACTTGTACACAGCGTAGATCAATTTGGATTATGTTAAATTAAATAATATGTATGTGCAAATAATTACGTAGTTGATTACTTGGTAAAATAGTTACGATTTGCTCCGTTGTTCCTTGGAAATATGTAAGATAATATAATTTGCTGACAAGGTACACGTACAGTTATAGAATTTTTGAATGAATATTTCTGAAGAATATCTTTGACGTCACCGTAACTATATGACAATATGCACGCAGCTATTTTATTTTCTAGGAAATATCTAACTATTAATCTCCGATTTTCGTAATGCAATTCTAATGCAATCTTTTATTTTTATCACTTATTATTTAATTACCACCTATTTTATTTGATAATCATATATGACAATGGTGCAATTATTGCTGCAATGTGATAAAATTATAATTGCTTTTATATTAACAGTGTTGTTTTGCAACATTATATACTGAATAATGTCAAGTGAAAATAACAATTTCATACTTAAGTCTTCGGTAATCACACAAAATCAAAATTATTTTGTTCTGTCATTTTGTTAATCTTATAATCAACGTCGTTTAATCACACGTGAAATATTAATCCTCTCTATGTATGGATGTATGTATGATGTGATTGTCTGTTGTTACAGTTGATTACTTTGTTCGGATTATCGTTGCTATGGAGTGGCCTAGTCTTGGCTACATTATGTTACATGGGGGCATTGTCCTTGTCCATAGTCTGTACTCCAATAATGTCGGACCACTTGTATACTAAATACATCGATAATACACAAGTAAGTACACACACACACACACACACATGTACAAATGTATAATACAATAAGATATAGTATTATATATATATACACACACATACACATACGAAGAATATAATATGCATAGATACAGTGACAAGAGCCACGTGTCTGTTACTAAACGTAATAGTTTATCTCATCTTCTGTTGTTGCTGCAGTCTTCTTTGTTCATGTTTAAACAAGACAATATTTGTCCACTAATAACTATTGGAATAAGATTGTCTGTCATACACACACGCACATAATGGAATTTTATACTATACATACTGTTACGATGTGAACGAATAATACTACGTACAACTTTTATTAAAAGTAAATCACACCACATGATGAAATAACAATAAAATATACGTATAAAATGACAATTGAAAACAATATTATAAAAATGCCATTATATTAACTTTATTTGACTCAGCGGGGAAATATTTTTATATAAGAAAACAAATGCATAATCTATTTGTTATATAAACAGGAAACTAAATAATTCACATTTTAAGAATATGCAGTAAAATAGGACACAGTACACATATATTATGTATTTTTAAATTCTAAACAACTTTTTCCAAATACATTTTACTTCTAAAATGCACTGGGAAAAAAATATGCGCACATTTAAAAAATAACCCGTAAAATGCTATGTTCGGTATATGTAGTTTAATTTTGAATACAAAAACAATGTATGAAACTGTGGCAGTTTTTCTGTATTTGCGGTAAGGTGATTCACTCATAGACTTTGGAACA
Organism: Calosoma granatense; assembly: GCA_022063505.1. Lineage (NCBI taxonomy): Eukaryota > Metazoa > Arthropoda > Insecta > Coleoptera > Carabidae > Calosoma > Calosoma granatense. The sequence continues at coordinate 4,889,043 of JAGJTL010000112.1, forward strand.
GTAAAAAGATAATACTAACTACATATTGAACACGAGTGATTTAACTAACAGTAGCTACGAATATGTCAAAACATGTAAATGCAAGTCATAGTTAACTGTGTATTTCCCAAAGCCCCCCAGAGGCCAGGAAACATAAGCTAATCGCACAAAACCAGATCAACAACAACGTTTTTTTTTTGCACTCAAATTTCAATAACACATCAACTGCCTCCTATTTTAGAAACTATCATACGTTCTCTCGACTGAAATTATAATCTGCATTCATTTTTGTTGAATTAATTTCATGGTAGTGTCATGTACTAATTAGAATTTGTAATTATGTTGATGACAACGCACGCAAAATTGTTATTCCATGTCCTTGAATGGTAACAAAACTATGTTATGTACATGTGTACATACTTGCATAATTACTCAAGATTGTTCATTTAATTCACGCATTATAATTTTAGATTTTTCTTAATTTATATTGCGTAATATTTCATCATATTTTAATGCTTGTTCTTTGTATTAGAATATGATATTGTTTATGTTGAGAACTTTAAATTCTAAGATTAAAATATGTAAATGAATATGAGATTAAATTATACTGTGTTCGGAGTTCAGAGTTGTAATAATTGTAAACAATATTGAATTTAATTAACAGACTAAAGTCTACTAAAGTTATTATACAACATCACGCTATTTCCCAGTTTGTGTTTGTTGTTAACTGTCCTTAAGAAATAATATTTTGTTAAAATGTGCTTTTAGTTGGAAAATAATTATTACAAGTATCAATTCACTTTATCTGAACGTGACATATGACACATAACTTTATCTGTATTAGCTAATTCTTTTTAAGTATAACAGTACAAAATATAAAATTCAATAAAATTGTTACTTTAATATTTCCAAGATTTAAAAAGATATTTCTACATATTAATACAAAAATCTATAAATAGAAAACACTACTAACACACAATTTTAGACTGCAGTAACTGTGAATTGAATCACTAAAATAACAATTTGTTTAATTTATTTTTATTATAAGGAAAAATATACAGAAATTTCCAACAAGGAAAATGGTTCAGATATATTATCTTTGTAAATACAGCTGTTTCTTAATAAAATCTCAGTATATTATATGAACAAATATTATTTATTCTGTCTAATATTATGCTTTGTTTAATTAGTAAATAAATAGTGTTTTTGTTTGAAGGTCTGGGCAAATAACACATGGCTGGATCAGATTGTTTACCCCTGGGGTCACCGTTATAAAATGAAAGAAATTCTAGAAAAATGTTCCAATAACGTCACTGTATATAGAGCGTTTGATGTGGACAAGGTTTGAATATTACATGTGTATATATGCATATAAGAATTATTTCTTACAATCTAAAATGCCCATTTGAACAACTTGAAAATAGCTATAACAATCAGTTTGAACTTTACAGTAATCTGTATGCTTATATTTACGTATGACGCCGAAAGTTATGTACATAAATAAAATACCAAACTATTTTTATACTTCGACGTCGTTGTCGCCATTTTTGACTTTGGAGAACTTGCATTGAAAGACAAAAATATATGTACTTGTCTAATTCAATTGACCCGCTTTCAATTTACAGTACTGGAGCATCAGTGAACATTTTGAGAACACCAGAATGCCAATCAACAATGAAACTATAATGAAACCGATAGAAAACGCAATTACTTCTGTCGAAGTGCCAGACGGACAATTGATAACGTTTGCCAAAGATAATTTTAGCATGATAGAAAAGGAAATAAAACAATTATCACCCTATGTATGGCCCCACACACACACATATACACACACATATTTAAACATTTGCGCAACGCATTTATTTATTTATTATATTGTTGCAAGTTTGCAATAGTTTGTTTACACATTTTACAGATAATATATGACGTGGAACGATTTCAAAATGGCCAACTGAAAAAATACGTCGAACAACTTGTAGAAAAATTTCAGACAGTTGGTAAAAATAGAGACGACACGTTGACGGAATGTTTGAATATTGTGAATTTCCTTGCAAATCAGAAATGGCAAGAAATGTTTAGTGATTTTGTGGAATTCAAGTATATGTTGAAAGCATATCAAGTAAGCCACTTGAATACATTGTATTCTTATCTGTGAAATTTTATTTACTCAATAGGAGCAGAGAATGAACATTATAAAGTGTCTAGTCTGATTCGATTTTAATAAAATAATCATTATCTGAACGTGCGCTTGTACATACACGTACGTTATCTATGTACACGTACTCGTATATACATTTTTCTAATTGAACTAAGACCATTCGAGTGTATGTTAGTTCAGGATTAAACCGTACAGAATATCACTCGTTTCAAGTGTTTTTAAGATAAATCGTACGTGACCCCCTTTCGTAAATATAATCATTTGACAATGATGGATGTTTTTAAAAGAATACCCATTGTTCTATAATAAGACGTATTTAATGAAATATTAACAAAACAAAAAATATGTAAGCGCAAAGGAAATTTTTAAATTATTTATGAATTATTTACATTCAATTTGAACATGTCATTATATGTGTGTGTGTGAATAAAATAGATATAATGAATCACATTTCTCACCAATAAAAAACATTTTTAAATAACATATTTGTACACAGTTGTTCAGAGTATATCAAAACACAATTGTATTTAAAAATCTATTTTTAGTTACATGAATCTTTCATTGAATATACTCTATAATATATTATTAATAACAATTTTGAATTAAATATTTCAAAGTAAAATGATGCAATATGAATGATAAAAATTCTCACTGTTATATTTCAGAATGATTTGAATCGAATACAACATTTACAAGTACGAATTAAGAACAAAATCTATGGTAATTTGAAATCATTAATAGAAGAGAATGTTGACAATGTTTCGGAACATATGAAACATTTAATGTACGACACGGAACAGTATTTATCTAACCGGATGAAACATGAAATTGGCAACTGCTATTTTATGCCCCGTGCAATTGAAATTGCTAAAGAAAAAGCCTGTATTCGTATGCCATTCTTACTAGTAAGGACACACACACACACACACACACAAAGTTTTATGACAAAGAAATTAATTAGATTATAAATAAAATATATTCATTTACTTTTTTAAATACCACTTTTATTATTCATAAAATTATGACATGTTTCGACAACATTGTGTCATAATTTTACGAATAATAAAAGTGGAATTTAACAAAGTAATTGAATATATTTTATTTAAAATATGAACTACTACGAAGTAACGGAAGAAAGTATTATATATTTAATTAGATTATCTGCCATCGAATGTTATTATTCTAGAATATGGGATGGATTTTATTGCTGTGTAATGCATTTTTTATGGTATCATGTATGATTTTATCAAGTTGTATGAATCGTCATATGACTGCAGCACGTTGTAAGTACATACGTATGTATGTATGCATACAGTATAGACATCTAGTGACACATTAATGAACTTCACAAGTCTATGTACTACAATATATCTTTGCTAGTGACGACACTGATCTCTCTCTCTAGAATTTTATAACATCTCGTGCAAATTATTTTCTAACCTTTACAACCGTAGATAAAACTAATGGAAAATTCTAAATTTGCAGACGAACAACAAATATGGCACGACAGAATAGAAAGAGACAAAGAGCGTGAAACGACAAGACGTTTAGTGGCCGGTACACTTCTATTTGATCGTACAGGAAAATTCATAGGAGAATCAAAGAAAATAATTAACCCCACTGAAGATGAACAGGAATAACTCTTTTAATCACCATTCAAAGCAGATGGAAAAAAAACTGAAAACAATTAATTGTGGACAGAGAGAAAATATGTTTATTTTTTTGGAATGCAAATTTACAATTCACTCTTTTGCAGTTTTAAATATATATTATAATTTATAGATTTCGTTTTGTTTGTTTGCAGGACAAAAATTATTATATTGTATACATGGTTTTGTATTTGTCAGAATAAAAACAGTTAATTATAATAATTCTTCAGGAAGTGGCGCGTTTAAAACATATACATATACAAATGATGGCAATGAAACTTTGCAAGTAATTTATCTGAAAGAATCGTTCAGTGTTGCTTACCTACCTTAATTTAACGTACATAAAATATTTATTATATTCATCTCACTAGTATACAGAACTTGTTAGAAACCTTCCTGGAATTGTTTCGAGTCCAATCGTGTCTGGATGATCTCCAATTGTCGTTTGGCCTCGCACTGCGGGAAATTCTGCAGATCATAGTATTGCGGCGCGATTTTCAATAACCAATCAGCTAAAACACACACATACAGCGTTACGAATAAAGACATGCAGACCAACAAATATAGACAGGTATTAACAACACTTACGTTTAATATCTGTTACTGTTCGAATGTAATTTTTGGTTGTCAACACAAATTCATTGTAGATCACCCATTCAGGTTTGTGGTCGAGACACGTGGATGGATGTAGCTGTACCATTTGATTATCTTTTATTGTGAGATAGTGACCGGTACGTTCTAAATGTGCCACCTGTATCATGCAATATAGATCTTATAAGACTTGTTACAACATTCTAGAAAGACGAATATAGTTGGTAAAATATTACAATCTGTTTTTACCTGCATAAAAAATCCCTGTACCAATGCTTTCCGTATATTGATATAGTAATCTTTGCTCGCGAATTCTGTGGACGTTCGTTTCAAATTGAAACGGTCCATGATGCGTGATAACTGTTGTCTGACATTGTCACCGGACTTGAGTGATCGGTAGTTAACAAAGTTGTCGTAACACCATTGTGGATCTTCAACATCTGTTGTAATAATATTCATGGTATTAGTTAGAAATCATTACACACGGTATGTTTTGTTTAACACTGTTAACAAACTTACTTTGTTTGAATGCATGATACACATTGAGCAGGGTTAGATGATCGCCGTCAATGTGCGCGAATCGCATCTTGGCATCGTCGGCAGCTTTCTTGGCCTCGTTAGGTCGAACGAAACACTGTGGGACTAAACATTGGAGCAGGGCAGGGTGCCCGTATCCAACCAATATAGTGGCCGCAGGCACATAACGCTACCACCTACAGAGCTACCCCCAAGTTAGCCTACACTGATACCAGCACAACACCTCACACGCTAAATTACCAGCATCATTATTTAATACGAACTAAACTAAACAACAACAACAACAACAATAACCCCTAACAAATACAAATCCACAATCTAGAATTGTTTTATTAGCACGTGAGGTTTGCGGTACAAGATTTTAATCAGTGTAGTTTCATTTGTACCCGTTTCTGATTTCGGTCAAGACATACATACACAAGAGAATTAACTCTTTTAATTTGCGTTGTCAATTAAACAATTATGTAGGCATCATTCTAATACAGCTGTGTACTACCGAATCGTACATTAATATAAATATGTATATATGATATTTGTAATCACTGTATGAATTAATCTAAACTTGTATACATAAAATTGAAGATTCTTATGTGATATGATTTAATAGAATTGTAATACTTAGCTGAGTAAAATTATTACCTGACAACATTGCCGTAATGGATAGGATCTCATTGGAACAGTTGTGATTACAACTGGCAATAAGCATTTTCGCTAGCTGCGGATCCAACGGAAACTCGGCCATAACAGCACCCAAGTCTGTCAAGTTACCATCGTCGTCCAGCGCGGCCAAGTAGTTCAACAACTCCAACGCCCTCATCAGCGTCTCCGGAGCTGGTGGGTCCATGAAATCAAAATGCACCAAATCGTCGATACCGAGTTTCTTCAGTTGCAACACGACGGATCCGAGATTCGAGCGCAGAATCTCCGGGTACGTGTTATCTTGCATCTCATTCTTGTACGCTTTCTCCGTATACAAACGGAAACATTTACCAGGTCTTGTACGACCGGCACGGCCTGCTCTCTGTTGAGCGGATGCTTTACTAATTGGCGATACGAGCAAAGATTCAACTCGGATACGTGGATTGTAGACTTTTTGTTTAGCAAAACCCGGGTCAATTACAAAAACTACACCGTCGATTGTCAGTGAGGTTTCGGCGATATTTGTCGACACAACGACTTTACGTCCAATCGCACCATTCGGTTTATTCGGTGGTGCATCTTCGAATATCCGTTGTTGTAAGTTTGGCGGTAGAGTAGAGTACAATGGAATACATTTTAATTCACCCACTTCCGGTCCCAGATTGTCTATTTCGCGTTTGATTCGTTTACAGGCGACTTCAATCTCTTCTTGGCCCGTTAAGAACAGTAAAATATCACCTGCCACTTCCTCGCACATGTGTATCTGGATAACAGTTCGAATGGCGGCCTCCAGGTAATCTCGTTCTGGTTCGGGCGTGTAGAATATTTCTACAGGATGCGTACGACCCGGGACGTTCATGAGTGGAGCATTATCAAAGTATTGCTGGAACTTGCCAGCGTCCAGTGTGGCAGACATAATAACTAGTTTCAGATCGTTACGTTGTTTCACTACCTCCTTCAGTACACCCATCAAGATATCGGTGGCCAGCGTTCGTTCATGGGCCTCGTCAAGTAAGATACATTGGTATGACTCAAGCATTGGATCACTCATACCCTCACGCAATAACATACCGTCTGTCATGTATCTAAACAATAAAGTTACAACCGGATCAGTCATGTTCGTTATACATATTTCTATATAGCCATATATGTATATTATGAATACTTACTTTAATATAGTTTTCGCCGAAGAACAATCTTCAAAACGAATACTGTAACCAACTTCTTGGCCCAATGCCACGTCCATTTCTTCTGATACACGCTGAGCTACAGACATTGCAGCCACTCTTCTCGGCTGTGTACAGCATACGCCTTTCTTTCCCACCGATCGTGCATATTCTACACACCATTGCGGAATCTGTGTAGTTTTACCCGAACCTGTTTCACCGACGAGCACAATACACTGATGCTGAGCCAACAGTCGCATGAAATCGGCCCGGTACTCAAATACTGGTAACTGAATTCTCTTCCGATACAATTCATTGTATCGGGCGGTATAAGGCAAGCCGGTGAATGGATTTACAGTTACACTGGACGCAGTCGGCGTTGTAACAGCCGTGCTTATACCACGTTCTTCCCTATAAACAACCATCATTGTTAATTGATTCGACATTCACACCATTACACGCAGTGACAAGCTAAATTGAAAACAGTATAAGCACTACAGCATTGTGTACATGTCAATAATTGTGGTAAATGTTTAAAACAATTGTTCTATTGTATGTTTTGTACGTTAGCATTGTATAGATTACAATCAGCATGCCTTCTTCAAATGACAGATCTAGTGCACTAACCTTTTTTTCTTTATAAATGGATCCAACACTTCGATTCTTCGCTTGGACATTGTTGTCTATGAACACTGTACACTAATTATCACAACGAAACTCTAGGGATATTATGCTAAACAGTGCTAGGTAAATTAAAAATGTGACAAACTGAACACCAACGATTGTTTTTACAAAACGGAAATAAGAAACTCACGTTGTAGATGTCAGAACTATTGAGAGGATATACGAGCTTTTCTGCGGGAATATTTCAAAATATGAAATGTTACTAAATTATTCATATTGTTAACGTGCTATGTAAATAAATAGAGTAATTAAATTTAGTATATAGGGTAAATCGGGTATTCAAATTTTTCAAAAATGCAGTCAAAATTGTGCTAGCTGCCATCGTTTACGACATACGGCCATTTTTTCCCAAGAATCAAGCATATCTCAACAACCATAACTCGGATCGCCTGACTAATATTAAATTATTAATCTACGCCCTAAAAAATCCCCAAAGGGGTCGTGTCAGGGAAGTGAGGAATGCGGACACCATATATGAATAAATCGGTAAATACACAGTATAACAATAATGTATTATAGTCAGATGTTAACAATAAATATACATCTTTAATAGTTGTCAGTCAAAAATCATTATGCACTGTCATATTGCTACACAAATAATTGCAACGAATGAGCTGTTTGGCAGCGGAGCTTTGCCAAAACTATGAGAGGACGTACTGTTGAATATAATGTAGTAGTAGTAGTATTAGTAGTTGTAATAGTGTTATATGTATTCATGTGTGTGGATGTTATGTACGTAATAATAATAATAATGAGACCATCTAATATGTAAATATTTTATAGTATTTTAGTAGGTAGACAGTGTTACGGCAATTATACGTAAGTAAATATGTATGTATGTAGTATGTATGTTATGTAGGTAAGTACACAAGTGATTGTATTAATTAATTAAGTACGAAATATTACAATTATTACAGTTATACACGTGTTGGCGCTTGACGATCGATCACTCTATTAACATTTATCTTTTAATTATAATAATAAATACATAGTAATCGTATGCGATGTGGTGTATTTACACGTTAGAATTAACAACTACTGTCAGAATTATTCGTTCAGTAGGCAGAAATCAGGGGTGACGAATGCTCATGTTTTCACATACGCCCCCTGCACAGAAATATACACAAATGTTATGAGAGATAACAGTAAAAATATATGTATTATAGTTACACATAGTTAGTTGTATGCACGTTTATCGTCATTATTTGCTTTTTACAATAAACATCATTTATAAAAGATAATAATACAAGAGAGAGAGAGAGTGCGTTCAGCAATCACATATTTATACAAAAGATTGGAATAAAATATACGATGTATGTATTTTAAATATAGATTAATTTTATATTCATAAAAAGATGCAAAATTTTTAAATTGTTTTACAAATCTTACACGGTAAACTTAAAACAGGTACGACAATCCTTTGTTACAGGATCTGCTACACATTTATATTTTATTTATTTCATTCATTATATATTTATAATAAGAGTAATGATCGGATGGTTTCAGTGGTGTTGGTAGAGACTATTTATTTGTTAAGTTATATAATATATAATTATTTAAACACACACGTACACACTGACCGCACACAAGTGACGTTTACCATTGTACGTCGTCCATTATTAACCCATCCTCCTCTAGATTCATTTACCACACATTAATATTGGTAATTCTATTATTCGAGCATTGATACCACGAGTGTACACACCTATTCATTCTGAAATTTCTCCAAACTCACACAACTTAAACACACAACATGCACCTGCAATATTATAAATGAATGTCAGTGTTTAAACTCTGTGAGTAATACTTAAAATTAACTTAACATCTTGATTACTTATCAGTCATTGCAAGTAATGAATTCAGTTGCACACTTTAATGCAATGATTATATCGTGATAAAACCATTAAAATATATTTTGGGATGTGTAAAATAGATATATACAGTGTGTCTCCCATATACATATAATTATCGGTACAAATACCATACCGTATCCTTAATGTTGATACATACAATCAGTGCGCATGCGTTCCGTACATACAGATAGGTTATACATATAAGAGACACACACTGTTGCATTTGATTTTGTCATACGAAAATATACGTTATGTTACAGATTTAATTACATAATTACAGTGTTATCATAAGAGTGAAGAACTTACTTGAAGCAACCCTGTAGATTTTGGAGAATTGTTTTACAAATACATATTTTTTCAGGCAAGCTGTGTAGTTAATACATATTAAAATAAATTGATATCTGTATCGTTTCTTTAATAATAATATTGAATACCTTGTTGTTTGTTCATTAGTTTTGTGTGCTCGTGGTTCGTGACGTTTAATTGTACAATGCTCTCTGCTTTTGCTCTCAAAACACAACACTTTGACATTTCTGACGGGAACTCTAACCTATTTATCTACCGTTTTATGTTTACTTGTATGGATTTTGGTGTCTATATTTCCTTTAGTACAATGAACGAATGTCATTATAATCAGAGATATATCACTAAATTGTATTATGCTAACCTGTAACTATAGGTGAATAAGTTAAGTGAATGACTTGCTAAAAATTATATTACGACTCACATCATAAATAAATCTGTACGAGTTTATAACTAACTATAACCTAACCTAATTTTCATTATCGACTTTAAAATAAATCGCATGGTACGTGGAATATAGAACAACAACAAAACGATCGAATCTACCTTACCTCGTGTTTCATACAACTGTCAAGGTAACATTATTTAATTACTTATTAGTATTTAGTAAGTTTGTTTGCTAAAGTTGTTGTGACATTGTGAGTTTTCCGCATTCGCACTGCAGGATATTTTCGTGAAAATGAACAATTTTCTTATCGATTTGAATTAAATTGCATGAGAGTTACACGTAATGTGGTACGTCTGATAAACTCGCAAAACCAAACACAATTAAAAATTTGTTGTTTACCAAATTTAGACTTGAAATATGCAACCGGTACATTTATAATGTTTAATTTCAATTAATAATTGATCGTTTGGCTGATTTTTTTCACGTACCATGCAAATTTCTAAATAATGTCTAAAGATCCACAACATTTGGAAAAAATATTTCAGTAAACAGATATTAAAACAAGCCTTCATTTTCCTATATGTATTCTTTTAAAATGTTTTATGGCACGTATTTGAGAAAAATAGCAGCTGTATTGTTCGTTGAAACATTGTTTCCTGTACTTGTGGATCGGACCGATCGAAATATTAAATTAGATAACTACAACACTAATGTTCCTCCCCCAGTTTCAATCGTGCACACAACATTGTTGGTGTTGATATTCCATCAGTAAAGCCAGTACCGTGGTTCTCTCTATGTGTACAGTATTTTATCTACCAATACGACAGTATTACATTCTATGACAGAAACTCTTGTTTCTTATGGAAGTTTTAGGATTTTACAAATACCTATGCAATTAGTTGATTTGACACTGTTTTTGTATAATTCACTTCAGCAATAATAAATAAATATAACATCCTGATACTTCCGCGTTTCACATGATTCTTCTCTAACATAATTTCTATTTAAAACAATTTAATATGTCTTACACCTCCTCGTCGTAACAGAAACTAATATAGAAATATTTAAATCGTTGTAGAATAATTAATGGCATTAGGGAATTACTGACTAATAACACGCCATTATACAATCACCTAAATGGTCATGTCGTAGATTAGATCATACAATGATGACGTAATCGCTACAGTACTGCCAACATATGGACACATATGACTGTGAACTGTCAAAATAAACTATTTCAATTGTAAATAATCATATGGAATGGAGTGAATTAGTTGTGTAATTGTGTGAACCTGGAGAACCAACGGTCTGTACTTTATTATTACTTGTAATTGTCTCTGTTCAATCAACACTTGGGATTATATCAGAGCCACGGTTGACTTTGAGAACACACGTAGAAAACACCTGCACCATCATCACCACCACCACCACAACACAAGTAGCATAAGAAGTGCCGCAAGAAATGACGCCAGCTCGTTGGAGCGGGCATCATAGGACGGTGTCGAACATCTGCAATGACCTGGTGATAACGTCATCCTTCAGACAGGACTCCATGAACTCTTCGATGGTGATGACACCGTCTTGGTTCAAGTCCAACTTCCGGAAGACTCTGTCGATTTGGTCACGTGCTTTCCTGTCATCTTCTACTTGGTGTGCACGTCTGCCCATCAGCTCGTGCACGGCCAGCACGATTTCACCCAGCTCCCCGCGGCTGATGCATCCGTCACCGTTGATGTCGTACAACTTGAACGTCCACCGTAATCGTTCGTACACAGACCCGCGGAGTAACGTTGACAGCGTCACTAGCAGGTCCTGCAATTAACAAATCAGCACATTAGTCACTTGCACGACGTGCAGAATATTAAATGTACCAGAGCAATGAAATGTGTCAACCGTCTGCAATAGAATAATCTGTGGTTGTGTCTTGTTTTAAAGTGAAAGTGTCGATGACAAAATTAAGTTAAGCATATACAGTTTTTAACTCTGTACACAGTATATTATATTTTTGAGTAAGGCAATTTTTGCCTAATGCGTTTTTTTTTGCAGAGGCGTACGGTAATCTGCCATTAAGAGATTTTTTATTAGTTTTAAGATACATATCTATAGAGAGAGTGACTGTGGGGGATCATGGTATGCTGATGGATGATATATTAAGACATTCCATCAGCTATTGTTCCATTGTGTATGAACCGTGTCCTTTGTCTGCTTGTTTTATGTCTTTAATATTTACGACCCTTCGCCTCCGTCCTCTGTACAATACCGAGTAATTAATAAGTTACACTACATTGCTACAATGTGCGTCATATATTATTAATAACCTGCATAATTAGTAACACACTTCTGTATGACTAAACTGTAGTACCATTCTATATAAGTTTTACACAATTTGTGTAAGGAAACCGGATCCAGTTATCCGTGAATCGAGTAAACCATTCGACTGACGCTTGTTTTGTTCCAGAACAAAAAGTTAAGAGAATAAAATAACGAGCAAAGGAACGCTTTGCTGTGAATTTGCATTTCTCTCTCTCTGTGTGTGTGTGTGTGTGTGTGTGTGTGTGCGTTGTACAACAGACCATTGTCATAGGACAAACAGGACACATTTATTGTACACGTTCAGACAAGGGCACAGTACATACATAGTAAAGTGAGTGAATTTACATAGGACACGACGGTCAGTTAGTAGGCATGTTCATATCATTAGTGCCAACCTGTCAAAATTACCATAGATGCATTTTGAAGTGGTTGTAGTGTATCAAGTAAGTTATATACAATTGACGTGGAATTTAGCTGTACACTGATTGGTATTCCATTTATTAATTAGTAACGACATCCACTACGACCAGTGATTGGTTGATTATATAATCATGGCATTTCTAGTGTCGGAATGAAAAACTACTAACCCGCAACCAGCAATACATCTGTGTAGAACTGTACAACATATGCAGCAGGCTAATTTTTACGCAATATGCAAAATAATTTTAGATATGAAAGCGCATAGAAAAATAATAGATGCTAGCAGATAATCTAGAGTATGGCACTTTTTAATAAACTCAGAGTGACAAAAACATGTGAGGTAATTAGTAAATGTCATTAAAATTGCATTACCGACCTTTTAAAAACCACCGAAAACAATAAACTTGCCAAAATAAAACTACGAAAGTGTAAACATAAAAATCAAATTAGCAGTCAAGTTGCATTTTTAAACAGTAAACTTACCTAAAATTGCACAACACAACATAAAATTGCACAACACAACAACATATAGTAATGATTTACAGAATTCTCAACATTATTAATAATAATATTTTCTACGTGTTTCACACAAATACAAATTCTTTTTCTGTTATACAAAGCGTAAAATACAATCTGCGTAACAAGGTCTGTCGCAATACACTTCAAATAAATCACAGGAAATAAACCGGAAGTTGTTGGACGTCATTTTATTTCACTCGGCGCTCAGTTCGATTTTATATTCAATATTTTCTAGGTTAGGTTGTCGCACACAAGCTACGTTGAATTTTGTGATATATTTACTTGTTTCCCTTTCAAAGCCTTCTGTACATTTCTTTAATAAAGCACACACTCATTTGTTGGAAAATTCATAACCTAGAAATTTGTATAACAAACATAAATTACTGTCACAGTTTGACAGTTCAAATAAATACCAGTAAATCAAGACAGTAACAGTATAATATAAGCCAAACTATTAATAAAAGTGTGTGCTATTTCTTTCAGAAATGAATATTCATGTTCTGTAATTATTTTGTAATTATTCAGCGAGTATATTTAAAAGTTGCATTGAATGCTTAACGTTACATACATACAATGTAAATTTTGTATCAGTAATTAAAATCAAATAAACTATATTTCATTCAATTATTTCTTGAATAAAACTGTTGACATTACATACCATCAATCAATATTATCTGTCAGTATAAGAAAATAAAATCTTATATATTTTCATTTAAATCCCAACAGTCGTCCTGCACATAAGCATAAACATTCATCATTACGTTTACTTCCGGGTTCAAATTCGCTGTTTCGACGCCAATGCACGGCACGATAGATTGTTGATCGGTGAATTCGTAATTTGACACAGGAATATACGTGTATATTCTTGAAAAATCAAAATGTCGTCGCGGGAACCGTGTCAACAGTGTACGGAGTTTTTTCGAAGATGATTTATTTGCATGATATGTCAACGATGTTCCTAGCGTGACACGGATATACGGCGTTACCAACGGTAAAATGTTTTTCGCGCAGGATTAATGAATCGGGATTTTGCATTAACGATACAGATTTATTTGCATATTGAGTGACAGTATTGGAGACGAGGTGACAGTTTCAAACGTGGGGAATGTGACACTGCAGGCGTGCCATTAATTGCATTCCACGAGTATATTTACCGGCGGGGTGGGAGAGGGGATTGGTTCAGGTTGGTAATACTGCGTATATACAGATTACACGCCTGCATCAACTGTCATCCATAGTTGGATGTAATTTTGTACAAGCGATAATGAAGTTTGTTGGGCAATTTAGAATGATATTGTTAAACTGTATCGCCTTTCACCTTTGTACTCTAAGTAGCCGTGATCGTCTAGTGGTTAGGACCCTACGTTGTGGCCGTAGTAACCCAGGTTCGAATCCTGGTCACGGCAGTGTACATTTACTGTCACATTTAGAGGACGTATTTTTATGAACAGTACATAATATTGTAATTTGTACAAGATTGGTTTGAAAATATATATTACTTAGTTTATATTTGTGTATGTAATATGTGCCTTTTTTATGTAGGTACTTTCTGGTGGATACGCCTTTTGGGCTAAGGTGCTTTTTGGCGGAAGCACTTTTTGGGTTAAGGTGCTTTTTGGTGGAGGCATCTTTTTGATTACGGTGCTTTTTGGAGACGCTTCTTTTTATTGTTACAACTATTTGTTGTCTTAACTAGATATGCTAATATTAAACTATTAGGTTTTTTTAAACAGTTTCGATTACAAATTAGTGGAAGTATGCCAATGTTTTGCTAATAAAACCATGGTCATAATGCACATGCACAGCCAACAACTAATGGTTCAGTTAAGTTTTACCCTATCTGGGACATGACCATAACCATTATCGTATATTTTTCCCAGTTATCTTCATGCAAATATGCCAAAGGCATAACTCGTCCCGTAACCCCAATTGACAACTGTCCAAATCCGATTTCTCATTCGTAAAATTATGACAAACATGTAATCATTATTTTCTGTTAGTTGTTTAAATTTTTATTCAGTAGATTATATTGGGCTACTCATGATTTCGTATATAACACAGTAAATATAAAATCAAAACTATTTTAATCCCAAAAAAAACTGGCAATATCTCAACAACCTTTGTCTGATATTGCATTTTTAATATTAAGTTATAAATGAACAGTATGTTCTTCAGTTTAAGCTATGAATATCGAAATATTGTAAGACATTTTGTTGCTTTTGAAACATGACTTTTGCGCAGCGTTTCAGAAATGACTGTAGTTTCAGAAGCATTTCCGGATTTCTATGACAGTATTCTGGGAAGTATGTGCCCTATATGGCCCAGCGTACGTACGTCACTGGCAGGGCTAAAAGTTGAACATATACCGTGACAGTAGCCGCAGAGTGGCGCAGTCAGTTGCCGATCGAATCCGCCATAGTTGAGTAAAGGGAATTTAGGGCAGATTCACGACTGTCCTGACAGAACCTTCACCTTAACGTCTAGTACATTACTTAGTAAACTACTTAGTGTATTCAGGCACAGACAATAATTAGAGACTTCGTTTATAATATGCTATATAATATAATAAAGGGTCTGCTACCCCAGTAATGGGCAAGGCGTGATGTTATGTATGTATGTATGTATGTTTATAATATGTATCTAATTTTGGGGAAGCCTGAGCTGGAAGCAGTTATTGGTGAAGGATCCATTAGAGCGAAGCAGTTTTTTGGCGGAACTGCCTTATATGGGAGCAATTTTTTTGGGTGCAGACGCTTTATAAGAGAACAACTTTTTGCTTGAGACACTTATAGGTATAACAAAACTTTAAAGTTCATTTTGGTGGGGGCGCTTATATAAGAAAACTGCTTATTTGGAGGAGGCGCTTTAAAACAGAAGTGTTTTTTGGTGCAAGCGTTTATATAAATAAGCTGTTTTTTGAGACATTTTCAATGGGTTTTGGTAAAACTATGATTGCTTCTAGTTTAAAATAGTATAAATCAGAATATAGAAAATTTCTCATATCACTTCTAAAGCCGGTCCTGCTTATATTCTATCTCTTCGTTTTCCGCATCGCCTTGGTCATTTTTACCCACAGTGAATGTGCCTCAAGGTCTGTGTGTGTGTGTGTATAATCGCAGTTATGTTACGAAATGTGTGTTCGCTAGTTTTCTTCTGTATGTCCGCGGCCGGCTTTTATATACAACATCTGGGAACGACCCCAAGTCTTACGATACAACTGGTCGTATATTCTGGTCAAAAGACTCACGTGATATTCTCATCTAATACGGCTACCAAGCCCCCCGGACAAAAATTCAAGAAATTTATATCCCACATTTACTGAAGACAGATAGCCATCAGCTTGAAAACGGTAATTATGAAAAGAATTATACAATTTTAATTTTCCGCTAAAATGTTTTATAATCTACACATGTTACGTGTCATTAACTTTTATCTAAATGAATCCTTTACGATAATTGTATAATTTAATTATCATAATTGTAGTGCCATGTTCAGTTATAATTATCACGATAACGTAATATTTAACACTTTCACTCAGGGGAAATTGAATTACTAATATGTATTTTGATTAAAAATTAAAAATAAAATTTCTAGAATGTCCTACATAAAAATATGTCCAGTTTTAAATCGACTGCTAAATATTTTTATGTATTTTTTGTTCGGAAACTTTAGGAGACATATATATTTAAAATTTTTGCGCCGATATTAGAACGTCGATTTCCGGAATATACATCAGGCCAAGGGGGCGGGCGGTAAGTCAGGGGTGAGAACGGAAGGGTACGCGGCCATTTTTATCTCGAATACAAGAATACATATACATTAATCAGCCTGGTATTGAATGCAATATTGAGATTTACAAACATCCATTATTGATTTGAGAGTGAATCAGAGAAACGGATGTGATTTGGCTTGATTAAAATTTCAGCAGGAACTGTCCAGAAATGTTCTCTCCGATTGGCAGAGTAGCAGGACAGTGACAGGACACAGTCGATATTGCAGGCGACTGTGTGTTTCAGCAACCCACACACACATACATACATACATACATATATAGAGATATTTAGAGGACAATGTATAAATAGATATACGCACACTTATACAATTATTTGAAGTATTTTTTTGTGTTCCCAACGTTTGTCTATATTTGTGTAACTTCTAGTTTATATGCAGGCGTGGAGTAAAATAAATACGATAAGAGTATACAGTTTCTTATCAATTGTCAGATACAATAGTAGTAACAAGCTAAAGTTGTTTAGATATATAAAAAATTATATTCAGTCCCTAGCTTCAGGTCTATATTATATAAAACATTAATACTTAAAAGGTAGTTTAACCCACAAGTGTTAGATACACAAAATTAAACTTAAAAATACACCGGTCACCGTTAATAATTCACCTGAACCTAGAATAAAACGTTTTAACCTACAAATAATTAATTTCAATAGCACGCAAGGGTGATATTTTGCATCGTACAGAGCTCTTAAATATTTAGTCGGTTTTTATTTAAACACCAACAGATATTATACACATACAAGACCAGAACACTTTCCCTTTCACAATTGTAAGTAAAACAATGTGTAACAGAGAAGTGTGAACTCTTGCAAGACGACGATGACAGTTAAAAGTTTGGTTAGAATAACTCACCCTGAAACTAATTGCTCCGTTGCAGTTCACATCGAAGGCTTTGAAGACGTAATGTGCATATAAACTGGAATCTGAAACAAACAGAGCAAACACATTGTGAACCAGCCATTCACTAATAATATCGTCGTCGTTCATTTGTAAATAATGGATGTGGTATTGTTTGGAGGACAGTGGGTTAGAAATTAATTTGGCCACGGAAACGGTTCGTACATGTTGATTTTAACAAGAATATGAGATATTACAGGGCTAAATGGAATTAGACAATGAAAATAACAGACAACAACAAATTTTAATGATTGTAATATTTAGAAAAATACGTTCTCTACAGTAACAATGCATATACACTGCCGTGACGAGGATACGAACCTGGGTTACTACGGCTAAAACGTAGAGGTTCGAACTAGAGAATTGATAAAAATCAATATATCTGAATAACTAAAAACTTTATAAATTATCACATTTATCTACAAAGGAATCGCTTAAACTTTTATAACAGTATCAGTAGAAAAATTATTTTTCAAACGTCAACGATTGATTAATAAATTAAGTTTTTCCCCGGTCTTCGGGAAATACTTTTTCGTGTAATTTCCTCGCATGCTAAAGGGGTCCGTGAGCAAACGTAACTATTTAATCGAAGGAAATTAAGGAAAAATATTATATCTCGTGATGAGAATAACAAAAAAATATGAAACGTTTGCCTAATAGTATTCTTATTAGTTTCGATAAAAACGTAATAAATACTTGGATGCACGCATGAATTCAAGATAAATAATTCGGTTAAAAGAAGGAGAATGATGGAATTAAGCAGTTATATGTCTTCTAAATTATACGTTAGATGAAACTACTGCAGGTAAAAATACTCGCGTTCAATCAAAATGGACGACCAAAACAATTTTATTATTTTAATCTGGTACATACATATTTGAATTTTACAGAACTTTTGCAACGGATATTTGAAAAATTCATCGAATTCCGTAACGTGGAAGTTTTGGGAGATATTAGAAAAAGTATTGTATCAAAAACATTATGGCATCCAGATGTTATAAAGTTTATGAATAAATTGGTAAATGTGAACAACGGATACAGCGGATGGATGATGCTGCCAGGCATCCCGGCGGTGGTGGAGGGAAGAGTTGGTTGTAAGGTGGGGGAGCGTGATTGAATAAAAAAAATGTAAAGTGCTTCAATGAATTGTATTATGTATTCAAATGTGTGCGTGCGAATTTACCAGTTTGCTTGGAATGCTGAGAATGCATAATATTACAACAGCACACACACATACATACACACGTACTTGTATTTATACGCCTGTGGTCAGATAACCCGCATAACATATGCGATAAAACAGTTGCCTGTCTAAACAAGTTATCGAAACAAAACACAACAACGCGCAAACAAATGTATATTTACATATTTAAACGTTTATTTTAATGTTTCAAATGAATAATACACAATGACAGACAGTGTAATATTTATAGGTAAAAAGATATTTGTATAATTCTGTAGTATTCGAAAGTTTCTATTACGAATTACGTCGTGACCGAATTTCAAAGAATGATGGGACCAGAAAAAGGGCAAACAAATAATAAAACTTGAGAACGAATAAATAAAGCTGTGTTGGCAACTGTAGTAAAATTTAATCGTTCTGGCCATTTGGCTGTGTTGGAGTAAACACTGCGTATTTTCGTGGAACTGTTGGAGAATTGAATAGTAACAATAACAGTAGCAACAGCAGTGATAATAGTAGTAGTATTATTCTATATAGCAGTGCTATTCAACAGTTTCTTCCTTACAGAGCACTGTCAATAAGCTATTACTTTATAACATACTTAACACTCGAAAATAATGCTATTATATATATTAGTTTACTGTCAAACTTATAAATATAGAAACTATAAGAAATTATAGATTCTCCCCGAATAGCGAGAGTAGGAATTTTATTACTAAATGGTTGGTAGTACTTACTGCCGTGTGGGAAGAACTTTGCATAGATGTCCTTGAAGCAATCCTCATGTACCACTCCCTCCGGACACTCCTAGAACAACAGAGACATCTATGTTAAACACCGGCTAACACGCATACACAAGTAATTTGCTCGGCTATAATTAGTTACATGGATATGTGGTTTAATTTTATTGTTCCCAATGCAACTGAAGGCGAGACATGTAAACATCAATATTATTCTCGTGGCCTGCTTAAAATGAAATAAAAATGTTATTATTCCAGCTATTTGTGGATACATGTTGTTTTAAAAGAATTCGAAATAAAAAATACGAGGTTAATTTTTACTTGTTATACATCTAGTCATGCCCAGTTTGGAATCAAAAATTATTATTATATGAAAGATAAACATGCAAACGTACAGAGATACGTATGTGTAAAAGTATTTAATATTAATTAAAAACACATATTGACGGCGCGTTAATTAAAGAATTTGTTTATTTGGTGTTGCAGTTGATCTCAAACAAAACAGTAATGATTTGCAAATATTATTACTGTAATTACATTAATTGGAATTATTTTCTGTTTATTACAGCATGTATTCATACATAAGTGTACGGTAGGCTTGCTAATATTATATTCAATTAAATATAAAATATAGTACATAATAATGTCATTTGAATCTGCTGTGTGGAAATATACATATAAACGTATGAATTCTTATTAATAGATCTTTGTACGTATAACTTGTAATCATTGTCTGGAGATTTTTTCTTAAAAACCAGACTAATCATAGCAGAATATCGTTGATGATAATAAATCTTTACGCAAGCAATAAATATCCCCTGTAAGGGTGGGACTAATATCCTTTATGCACGGACGTCAATGATTTCAATGGTGTCTGTGTTGTGAATTCGCGTGCTCTCTATCTATGGATGTGTATGTGTATGTATACTAACGTCACACCTATACCACTAGAAGGACAAACAAATAAATCACACAGTTTTTAGGTCACCTAAGGATTAATTCATTCATTTGAGGCAAACAATACAATTGTAAACATTAAACACACACATACATATACATGTACATGTACAGTATAAATTTCATACATCGACTTTTTATAAACACCACAACACAATGATTTTATTGATTACTGAACCATCTGTTGGTATGACAGATGTTATTAAATAATATTTTGATTTGTGGCCAAAGAGGATTTACGTTGTTTTTCGTGTATAATTAATGTGTTTTATGTCAAACTTATATGATGTATGTGCGCATATGTATACAGCTAACTGTGCTGCACTTGTTTTAAAAATATTTACTTTGCTATGCAATTCTGTAGACATTGTTTAGCAAGCAATGACAAGCAACTTGTCACCTGAAAATGTATCAACTGTCAACAGATTTCTAGTAGCCGCGATCGTGTAGTGGTTAGGAGTAGCACCCTACGTTGTGGCCGTAGTAACTCAGATTTAAATCCTGGTCACAGCAATGCATGTACACTGTTACGGTAGAGAACGTATTTTGTATCAAAGAAATAAAAACTGATGACATATAATCATATTCTAGAATTGTATTCGATTTTCCCTCAAAGAAAGTTTCTTTAAAATTAAACTATATAT
>JAGJTL010000112.1:4917572-4947105 GCA_022063505.1 Calosoma granatense
TATATACAAACTAAAACAAAACAAATAATTACAAATGTAAACAAATGTTAAATATCTATCCTTTTCAACAAAGTTCATTTGAATACATACAGAAACAGTTGTAATTATACGCGCTGGTATTTTGTTACTTCAGTCTTAATAATACAATGAAATAAACTATGTTAATTACATTAGAACTTTTCGCTGCGACAGAGAGTAGTTATTACTAGTGTCACCGATTTTCCTGCGGTAACCAGTGACCAATAACCCATTGAACAAGTGAATTAAGCGCGCACACAATTGCTGGTAGGATCACATGAATTTTCAAAATTGCCAACGACATTTTCACAAATTACAGTCGCTCTGGCGGACATTGGACATATATTGGACGTACGTCCTTCATCAATTAGTACCCGTGACAAGGATGTGGAGGTGCTGAAGAGGACAACAGCCCTATAAAGGCACGCATATATACATTATACATTATAACTAGCGATAAGTAAATTGTAAATACTATATTGAATAAATTTACTATTAAGAAGGACGTGGAGAGGGGGGTATAAAATGAATGGTACAATATGTTGAGAAGATGGTACGTTGTGCAAAGCGACGCTTGTTGCGATAATAGCTTTGAAAAATTGACAGTTGTCAGGTTTAGTTGTCAAGATGAACCACAGGTAGACTTAGATATATACAGTTACTAGACAAAACAACAACACTACATACATACATACATACATACATACATATATACATACTCGTATATTGTATAACTAGAATCTCATTACATTATATACGGACACAGTTCTCTCTTACGACAGAAGCTATTAATATAACTGTCAGTATTCATTTTGATATTAACAAACATACAGTGCATACTGTATATAGTGAATAATTTTAGTTATTTTACACAGATATACAATATGTACAGAGTTGTCAAGGATTTTAAACTGTCCTTGTAACACTATTAGTACAGTAATATGTCACATTAGATAAGGATCACACAGTTTCATATCATTAAGGCTAAAACTATATAGTGTAGCATGATGCCGCCAATCCATTTATTTCTAAGACAGCTGAATGTTCAAATGCGGTGGGGCGGGGGTGGGGGTTAAATCTGCAAACGACCTTTATTTTTCAACAGCAGATGAGTAATTCGCTACATAAATGCACACGCTACCACTGTTAAGTATTAGCGCGTGCGCAATCTATGTGAAGCAATTAAAACTTGTAATTAATGGATTTTCCTAACATTTCCTTTAATTATTTTCCACTTTCCATCCGATGAACACCGGTGTAACTTTTAATTTATTTCAGCCAGTCACTATTTAGTTTTACAAAAATATAAATATGTATACATTAGATATTTCATTTTTGTTGGAATCAATTCAGTAAACACGGTTAGTTAATTTAATTTCATAAACATATAACAGGAATTAAATATTGATGTTTATATTTCACGGAATGTTTCGTTTTGCATTCGCTTTGCCATTAAAATTTAATATATCCTATAATGACATGTTCCATGTCATTTAGAAAATTAATTATTCAACAAAGTGATATGAGCATAGTATAAATATACATATTTACATTGGCAAATTGCATTAAAATCACTTTGAAATAATACAAATCTAATTTATTTTTAGCAATTCAACATACAAAGGTAATTTATATAAAATGGTATTTATTTCTGTTTAATATACAACCTTTCAAAATGTGACTCTTTGTGTCAGCATTTTGTTATCTCTCACGTGTGAGAGATGTAAAAGAAATTTGAATATCCGAAAATAATGCTGGCGATTAGGTTTTATCAAAACCTAATTTCATATTCATAACGCCGAATATTATATTTTGCCTCCATTTGCATCACGAATATGTCTAATCGGTCACCTACCTTTTCAGGGGTTGCCATATGTCCGCCATCTTGACTGCAGTATTTAGGTTAGGGTAATCAAGTAGTGGCGAAACTGTCAAAATGTTCACAGTTCATTTGTCACAAATAGAGATGATACTGGCACTAATTTACGTCAAATGTCAAGCCATGGCAATTGGAGACTTGTTAAGAAATAAACAGGAACAATTTCATCTGTTGACATGAAGTGTGTGTACGTATTTATTTTTGTCAACCAACAGTTCAGATGTCTGCCAACAGATGTCACGCTCTAGTATTTTGATCTTTAGTTAAAACGGTGTATATTATTCTACAAGTGTCGCAGCCAATTAATACGTATGTAACAATCGTGTTAATTGGGACATATCACTTGCAACACTGTTAGTATGTGTGTGTATTTGTATGAACCTCTTTCAGTTCAGATAAAAATACGAATGACATTCAGCCGGGTAAAGAGGGACGTTGTTAAATATAGAATACAGTTGTTATTCTGAGAAACTTGAACTAATTGTTCTATATTTAACTGGTGATATAACAGAAACAAAATTGTTTGAAAATAACGAGATACATTTTAGAAATAACCATTTTTTATTTCTATTCCCCATGTATTACTTGAAATTCTTTTCATACTGATCCATATCGTGTTTCTTTTTCTCATACATTACAAATATCTATTGCTTTCTTTGTTCTCTGTTCTTGTATATGTCTCTTGTTCCTACTCCTCCCTGGCGAGGTCACTTGTCATTCTGTTCTTGCTTGTTACTAATTCTTTTCACTCCATTTTTTGTTCTGTACAAGAGGCTCGCTGTCAGATGAGTTGGATAAAAATAAAATGTGCGGCTACTTCTAATTCAAAAAGTGTGAATTTTTTCCCGCCCCTCATTCCAAACAACTGACACATTGCAAATGGCGACCGACTGGTTGTCAGCAAGCAGACGCTTAGTGCTCATTTCGTACACATCAGTATAAGAGAGCGCTATGTGTGTTTTCTGACTGTACACTTTTTCCCATTATTTTATTCTTTTTATATAATAAAATTCGCTCTCTCTTTCTCTCTCTCTCTTTTATTGCTATGTAATGTGGTTATGACTTTTTTAATGAAGACGTTGATAGTCCTTTTTTCACTGGACCATAAATTTATTTTATTGGTGAACTGCCAAATTTGTATTGATACTTTCAAAAGTTAATTCATTGAATGTACGTGGGTGATGGGTTTTATAATAAATGCAAACATTAATCTTTATTATAATAGATTCATTGACATTTGGATACATAAAATTGTGCGTTAAATTTGCTATTTTTTTGGTGACAAATATTTTGCATTTCATTCTGCGATTCAGCACACACTTGACGTTCGCTACAAGTTTGTATATTGAATAAACATAACGTTAACCGTTTCCGTGTGTTTATCGGTTCAAATCTGAACCGGGCGGTAATCGATTTCTTTCCATTTGGGGGGATCGGCAGGTCGGGTACGTTATGGTAGTGTATACGAAAGTCAATTATCGACCAATATGTAACGCGCTGCCTTTGGTATAAATGGCACACGTATCTAATACTTACACGACCACTGAATTATATTTATGGACCCCTGGGTCCTTTGGTCACTAATATACCATGTGATCATATAAATTATAATATACAACAGCCGTAGTTGGTCGAGGGGAAAATTATTGTTTTATTATTTGACAATTAAATCAATCTTTTTAATTATCTAACCAATCCACTGATATGATATTTCTTTTTATATACTTCATCGTAACTTTTCATAATTTCGTTCATTTTAAAAACATGGTTAGGTTGCTTTTTATGAACCCTAGATAACAGATTGTAGTGTATAGGTTAGTAGTACCACCCTCGCATTCGAATCTACATCAGTTAAATAAGTCGATAATGTAGTTATTATAATATCATCACTACATTTGAAAAACGTTCAATGCGAACTTGGCACCTGTGAGTCTTCAATTAAATTTGTAACGTGACAAATCGGCGCCCCATATCTTCAACAGTCATTAGACACAATTTTTCTTTTTTTTGAAAATATTTCTTATAACAACGCAAGAATGTAAAAATGATATGTCTGCAAGTTTTACTTATATGATAATGAAGATGATTAGAATTTTTAAAGCTCTCTTAACCGGCCTCCGTTTTAACCGGTCGCTTCCCAGAATGCCCGGCTCAGCGACAAGTCTTAACTTCCTTACCTATTGTACTGTCCAATTCTTTCATTTTCATTATGAGACCGTAGTGACCGGTTAAGAGAGCTTCTACTGTATATGCGCGTATCGAATAATTAACCTTTAGTATTGCAACTAGTGGTGCAAATATGAACATAATTTTAAAAAAAGTTGTTTGACATTTCCTATAGCAGATTATGATTACATCCAAACAGTAATTTAAAATAGATTATGATTTGCATTGGTTGTGTAAGATAGTGTCCTGTATGTAATGTTGCATGGTACGTATTGTACTTTGATTCTTCGTACCCAATCTGGCACAGTGCCATTCAGTTGACATTAATTCGAAGAGACATTTTTTTATGTACACAGTTGTCCCCCCGAGCTTAAGCCAATTCACAGCGACACATAAACTTATGCATCTCGGTCAAGCAGCCAAAGAAAATACACAATTATCTGGAAAATAACAGTTCCAAGTTCTTGGGGAAATGTGATTTTCTATTCTTTTGTAAAATAGCAATTTCCCCGAATGGTTTTTATCTAATGCTAGTTTTAAACTAGATTGGCAACAGACATCCATGCCTGTAGCTCATCGACGTATATTCAAGTCTGGACAAATTACAAGAAATTACTGAAATTCACTTTTAAAATACAAAATCCTGGCACTAGACCATAATATGTATCTGTAAAAAAAAAATTCATCAAAATCGGTTAGATAATCTACGATCACTGAATGGAACAAAAAATCTCGTACGACCGAACGAGCTGACGACTGACATACATACGGACATATATTGTAATAGTCATTTCGTGATCCAGGGTTTCTACGTAAAAATTTTTGAAATCGAATGATGCTACAGACATCGTACCGAACATTATAGCTCTTCGAGAGGAGATCGATGAGTTAAAAAGATAGAACTTTACTTGGAACTGTTCTATTTAGAGAATATATATTCATGGTCTTATGCAAACATATTTGATTTACTCCGTAATCGGTTTAGAAATAATGTTGAAAACCTAACAAATAGAATTGGCCTAGAACCGTAGAAGATGGTAAAACGTAGCCGTTGATAAATGCGGTATGGTGGGGGGTGGGGGGCAAATAAGACGGTACCGGTTAGAAAACGGACGTGTAATTGAATTTATTCGTCGTAATGGGATTTACAAGTTTCTAGCATCAGGAGTTGGAATTAATTAAGTTTTTCACTGCTTCGTTTAAAATGGAAAAACACTTCAGACGAACCTGAATCCGTCGAGTAGGTATCTTGTTCTTCAGTTACAATTTCAGCTGCACCATCTCCAGTAGTAGCAGTAGCAGCAATGAACCAACATGAAAATTAATTGCAGTAGATATTTAAGTTTCAGTGCAATATGTCCAATTATTATTAATGGTACATTCTACGTAACTATCGCAGATGGAAGATCACCTATCAAAAAACTTTACAACAAATTACTTTTTTATTTTATATTACGGAAAATTACCACCCACACCCCATCCCCTCCGTAGCTGGCTTATATTTGCATGTACTTAGCGTGGCGTGTCACAAATGCAACTTTATAAATTTTAATTTGTACACGTCAAATATAACTGATATTAAAAACCTTGTGTATAATATTTCAGCCCCGTTGCACAAAGAACTTTTCAAATACAAAACACAAATTACTTTATATCGTACCCGGTGATCTTGAATGCAACATGCACAATGCGACAATTTTATACAAAATACCTACAAGCTCTGATGAAAGTAGGGTTTCAAGGAGTTATTTTAAGAAACCCCAATCTAGGCACGTATGTGGATGGATAACGTTGGATGGATATTCATTTTAGTTCCGATATACGATAAATCTGAAACTGTCCGATACATATCTGTATCGGACAGGATATAGCAGAAGAGAATGGAATAGTTCGAGCGCTAGACACTATGGTGCACTGTGGGGTATATAGGGTAACTCAACGGGGAACCAATATCACTACACATAGAACAAATCGGTTCCATTTTCCTCGCTGACACTAGCGATCTGAACATATCAGACTAAAAAAAACATTTTACTTCTAAATTCAGAGTATCCTAGGAAAGAAGTAGATATATTGTAGCATGGATTGTCGATGATTGTAGAATCAAGCATGTCCCAATTATCACTATTTAATAATAACTGTCAGTGAACAAAATAGATTCAAGTTTATTTTGTAAATAACGTATGTTCCACTGAAATAATTAACCATTGCCTACTAAGTAAACGTCAAATAGAATTGAGTCACGTATACATTACGCTAATATACGTACATACATATCTGTGAATACTGAATTAGGATATAAATAATACATTATCTATGCTCAATAGAATATTTACTTAAACGTTGCTATTACGTTATGGCAATGCCGGATTATGAACTGTAAAATATCATTTGGTCTATGGAAGCATATGGAGGATGAAAGGCATATCTAAATAATTCACGTAATTTCGCCCGTTGCAATTCCAGTGGTAATCCTTGGCCATTTTGTGCAAAATTAATAACCTCCTGTGACCTAGGCGGGTCAGATTCATGACGTTACTAATCACGTGGTCATTTTGATTATTGAACGGGCTACCCGAAAGGGTTGTTGGTGATGGTGTCAAATAATCTTACGACCAAAACACACACATACAAATAGATAGATATATGCAAATGGTGATGAGTAACAGACATTGTACTTGTTGATAACTGTATTTAAGCATTTCAATGAAACCACCCCTCTATCAATATCAAACAATGGACATAGGTGTTGAATAACACATTTTCAAAACGCCCACTGACCGCAGAATATGTGAACATGTACCTGTACTGGTGACATGTGAAATTTGTGGTCGATGCGAGAGATAACCGCCAGAGATATGTGGCGTGTTCGGTTTTGTCAGTTTGATTTTGGTCGGTAAATCTGCACGTCAAAATTGGTACACAGAGAGAAGATCGATTAACAGTCGCAAACTGAACTAAAATAAGCAGAGCATTCAAGCAATAATGAATTTCATATTAATCGGTGGTTTTTTTACTTTCTACTCAAATGGATGTATATTAACATTTATTTTAATGCTACTAACTATTATCCATAGAAATCAGGATACTCTCCAACTAGGGATTTGTGCATTTTTGCCGTCTGGCATTTGGAGCAAATAAATTTCCATTAACTTTATAACCAGGTAAAAGAATGCTAAGTTTAGAAGTTAGTTGTGCAAGTGCAGCAGCAAATTCTATGTAATCCTTCCGGTAAATGTCCGAATTCAGCGAGCGAATCTTGGATTTTATGATTTTGTACAAACAACTTTTGACTTTGGACAAAGTTCTCCATGGAATTGCTTTCAGCAAAGTTACTATTCATTTAAAATTCTCTTCCTGCTCTTTCACAAATATCATCAAAAACGGCAACTTTGGATTTCTGAAGAAATTACAATTGTAATAACCAGAATGAAAGAAAACAAGAAGAATGTCAAACTGCCGTGATCAGGATTCGCACCTGGGTTACTAGGGTCAAAACAAAAGGTCCTAACGTACTAGCACTAGACGATCACGGGTACTGGAGAATTGGTGAAGGGTGACCTAATTTAATAAATCAGTTTCCAATCTGCCGTGGCTAACCATTACTGGTAAATCATCACAACTAATAGCAAACATGTTTTTAAATAGATAGAATCGATTGTGTTGAGCTAAGCACTGTTACCAAATTAGTTGGGGGATTGGTTTGGTTTGTTTGACATCGCTCATCACGGCACTCAAGATTCATGAAAGGTTGAGTATGAACGTTGGAAAATAATACGCTACTCATTAGTTACAAGTACAATGTCACAACATACAGGACCTGGCATGTTTCTCCAATACCACTTGTAGGTGCTGCCGAGTGTAAAAATCCAACATGTGTAGTACTCGGTACTTAACCGCGTGCCAAATAGTAGTGCCCACTCTCCTCCTCAAAGGGTAATGAGAGACAGCCACTCTCTCTCTCCCTCCCTCTCCCAGCATTAAGGAGAGGAAGAGGAGCGATCCAGGGCACACGATGTTGGAGATTATGATATATATATATATATGTGCATGGGTGAGAATAGGAGAACATCATACGAAAAATGAGTTAACAGAAGGAAGACAGACGATATTCGGTACGATGTTCCGTAGCCCCGGGCGGGAAAATGCTTCTCATTGTTAGGGATTACCAGAAATCATACTGTCAATGGTTTTAATAGGTATTCATATAGATTTGCCAGTGGGTTTCGAACAGGTTCAGCAAGGATAAATGTGAAACGAATAGCATGGATTATTGTGGGTGCATTTATTCAATAATTTCACTAGAAGTTCTAAGAATAAAATTGGAGCTTTCGAAAGATCTCATCCTAGGGTAATGTGGTACATCTGATTTGATGACAGATCTAGGAACAATATCCAAATATTGGGAGATAGTGTAATATTCAGTATTTAGTCACACGCACTGTAGACTGTGTGGTGTGCAAGATGGGGTGGTGGGTAATGGTAAGGGGCAGAGGGGGGATGATGTACTTGGTCGGGAGCGCTTCGTTTATACAATCGTGCGTCCCCGCTCTCTGGCCAGCACCTAAAGCAATGACGTCACGGGAACAGTGCGCGCGGGAGGGATCGATATAGCCTACCGCTTTCGACGGCGCGCCACTACCGTCGCGGCGGCAGCGGCAACATCGGTGGTGGAACACTAACAACGGTGAGCTAGGCAGCAGCCAGTCAACCCGCTAAAGCAATGAACCAACGTTGAGCATCCATCCTTGCTCAGTGAGCGCGTGTAACTACAGTTTGTATAAAATATTCGATTCATTTATATGTACGCATGTGGATATATTCACATTTCTTCTAATTTCTAAACATAAGCAACATCAGGCTACCTTCAATGGAAGTTCTGTAATATAACTTATACTCTTCTATTCTTGTACACTTATTTATAGAAATATAGAAGCATTCTCTAACCATCCTCGTGCATCTCTACTCTTCCGTTTGCCGTTACTCAATCAACATTTTAAAAATAATTTTTAATTAAAATCTTCTCTCAGTTCCAACCCGGCCAGTATCGAGTTTATTTCTGAACAGAAAGAAAACGTGGCCATTGTTAAGCAAATGATGAGTTGATTCAACAACTATATATCAATCAAGGCAGGTGCTATTTTAGATTAGCACGCAAATAGCATTTGTGGTGATATGAAATTGCCCAAAATGTACGTACTACATTTTTATTACATATCTCATATGTTTTCCATAGGCTTTTTGCTTTTAAAACATGCAATTGAAAATAAATCTTTAGTTCTGCTTGAATTATACAAGCTATGTATGAACGATGTGTATACCCTACGTCTCTGTACATACATACATATATGTGATGGGTGTAGTAAACAATGTATTAGCCATGTCACACATGTGTCAAAATGTTTGTATTAAACTGTACACTGACACCATTCAGATGACATAACATGAATGGATGATGATAGTCTGCAATCACCTCTCATATACACACACATGATACATCAACACAACACTACATGGATAAAAACATGTTAAATAGTACGTACACATGCAGAGATATTTCCTTAAAACATCCAGGAGAAAATGAATTATTCCTGCATATTACCATTATTCCTGTAATATTACCCAACAAGTTTAGCATTGAAATTTTCTCAATTGTCAAAATTGTTTCGCGTTGCATAACCTAAAATATTCAATATACATTTGCACTGATCAATACTGTTAGTCTCGTAACCGTTTTGTAAGTTATGATATAGTATCAATAATTGTACAATATTATGTTTATTGTTAATGACAATATCCTTGCAAATTTTCCCAGTGTTCAAATATGAAAGATACAAATATGTACCACATTGTATTGTAATATTATTATCGACTGGAACTATTGTAGAATGATGTCGCTGCAGGGTTGAAATAGGTGTTGCAGAGGGAGCGGGGGAGTTCTCAGGTTAGCCAACAGCTGTAAAATGTTCACAAGCGACACCTGCATATCAGACCCTAGTGCGAACACAATCTGTATGAGGGTGACCAACCCTTCTTACATTCACACACACACACATACACATACTAGCAGAGATATGACAGATTCACCCCGATCTAAACGGCTCTTGGTCCCCCTGATGACGCAAGCACAAGTATTGTATAGAAACTTCACTGCTTTTTCAACTTTCATCATTACAATTTTTAAATTAGTAGCACATGGAACAAAGAAAGTACCTTGCTTATTTATAACATTATTGAGGGCCTATGGAGATAGTATTCGTTTTGATTGTAGAATCTGTAATCAAAGAGGATAATGCAACATAAATTTGGTGTATACAAAACTTGTATTATTATATGTATACTCCTGGGTTGGGAACTTTACTTTTTAATCAAATCTTCATTGACCGATCGAGCTTCGAACCCAATACACTGGAATTCGATAACGTTCAGAAATGAATGTCTGACGGTTTCATATACACACATCCACGGGTCAAATGTCAAACCGTTCGTATATTGAAGAATGATTTTTTCCCGCGTGCTCTCTGAATAATACTTGTATACATACATATATGTGTATATATTTGTTATTTTTAGATCGGAAATAACAATCTAAATGTTTGATTGGTTAAACATTTAAAAGGATGTACCAATAGGAAACGATGTTTTCAGTGAAATGAGTTTTGCAAATTGCGTGACGAATATTACATCAAAGCTAAAAAATCTTTGCTCTCTAAATGAGATACTAGTTTTCTCTTCTCAAAGTTTGAAATTATTCCGTACGCCACGTGCAGTTACAATCCGCACTTCATAGCATATATGTAAAATGTCTGCCTATATTCGCAATTGCCCGCGAGATTCTTATCATCTGCGGAAAAGTTCAACTTCGAAGCCAATTAGTAATAAAATTCTCATTTCGCCCAAGACCAAGTTTCTATATTGATTCAGATTGCCTCTGCAAGTAGCTGGGATGCAAACCAACAACTTTTGGTCGCCATTATAACCACTAGATGGTGTGCAAAAGTTTGTAGTATTTCTTGAAAGTATGCACACAGTGCATACGACGTGACGGTACGTAATCCTTGTCGAGATTAGTTAGGATTTGTGGAATTGCAACGGTGTTATCTGTCCCCGAGTAACGTGAAGAATTCGCCGGATAATATTTTATTCTACCGGGAGAGATGGTTGTTTCTTTTAATGAGCGCAAGGTACACACTGTTGGTTCTCTCTCTCTCTCTCTCTCTGTATTTGTGTATGTGTGCTTGTTACCATAATTAGTGAGTTTGCTACGATCTATTTCCTTATCTGTCTGTATTAGGTAGAGAGAAAAAACCCGACCGACCTACATTTTGAAAAACTAAGGGAATTTATGTTGCACAACTCACAATTACTTTTTTCAGGTATATAATACACATGTTTCTTACAACTCTGGGAGAAAAATTAGAGAAGATTTTTTTGGTGGAGGAGCTTTTTTGGCGGAGGTCCTCTTTTGATGGAGGCAGTTTCCGATGAAATATTTTCTTTGTGAAAACAAATTTTTATAAAGGTGCTTTTTGGTGGAAGCACTAATTCTGATGAAAGTGCCTTATTTTGATGAAATCGCATTTTAATAAGCGTGCTTCTTGGTGGAGGTGCTTCTTTTTATAAAGATACTTTTTGGTGGAGATGCTTTTTGCTGAATGTACATTTTGGTGGAGGCGTTTTTACAACGCCAGTGCTAATGTATCAACATACTTTGGTGGCAGCCTGGCTACTAAGAAACTCTTTTGATTATTACGAACAAAGGTCCTAAGTATATTAAGGTCAGTTCTGGTCGCTTACTGAATGTAAGAAAATGTCAAATTTAGGGTGTACAAAATGTCATATCTTTAATATAACATTTTCAAATAAAAATATCCTAAACTAACAATATAGACGGTGCCTTATAATATAGAATACAAATTTTCATATAGATACTTTTCATTAAAATATGAAATAAGATCACTTGAAATTCCTTAAAATATAGATAACGCATAAACTGCTCGCGTTACACAATATACAGGTTAAGTATAACCTCATTCCTTGTTACCATTTCTCCAATACACGCACTATCATCAAATCAGCCGTATGATCAAAAGTGTAAAATTTGCAAAATTTAACGACCATCCATGGAAAAACATCAGCAAATCATTCATATCTGCAATCAGATTGCAAGTCATCACGGCAGGCTATGAAAAAAAACAACGATCAGCCACTTGTAGACAAGATGGCGTGTGCATGAGTAGTCATCGATAAGGTGAAGAAGACGAAGAAGAAGAAGAAGAAGAGGTTTTGAAAACAGATCGCGAGAGTGTAGCATCATTAGAAGACAAGAGCAAAGAGAAATCACCAAGAAGTCACAACGATACACAGAGATATTGATAATAAAATTTCATGTTCCGTTCGGGTGAGGTTAATGACAGGTTTGTAAATTGAAAACAAGTCAGTTGCAATCAAACGAAAATACATTTGGTTAAAATTGAAACGGAGAACGAGTCGTCTCATTTACAATATCATTATATTTGAGAACTTCCGCAGAAATATCGTTAGAATTCTATATTTAAAACAGATATATTTTACTTTTGATAACCGTTGCAAATGACATGTATAAAATATGGATTGGAAGCTATAAATGTGGTACAATGATTGTTGAGGTTATATATTCTTGGTGAAATATATATTTTGTAGATGTTTCACGTACGCTATGTGAATTGCTTGTACAGCAGCAGCACCAGCAGTAACGGTGATTTCTCAGATGTATAAAAAATCGCAGGAAGTGTATTCATGCGCTTGCCATTTTGCTCGTCGACGACAACAAAGCGAGTCTGTCGACATTTTCGTCTACTAAAAACTACTCCGTGTTGTCGGTTTGGCAAACATCCAAACGCTCATCATACTCTCATTTCAACATAATAATGTTTGATTGTTTTTTGACATTTGCACTGACATTAGCTGTGACAGTTCTTCTTCTTCCTCCACTAGTGATATTACACCTGTCTATGTCGGACCAAGACAATTCATTTATCATTTGACATTACATATTGTAGAACTGTGTTTCATTTATATCAACTTTTAAATTAAAACATTCGTTGATTATAAAGTGATATTTGTGATACAATATTATGTTTTGATATAGAAATCTATGTTTACAGATTAGATTCAATTCACATTGTGCGTCAAATTGCTTTTAAATAATAAATGTAGTTTTTTTTTTCTCTTTTGGCAACATTGTAAAATAAACGATATTTAAAAACCGGATATTTCCGAATTTAAGCTCGAATCTCTCTCTCGTGGTTTTGTGTATTATGTACGGTAGGATAAGTAATTCCATCCATCTGTACGTATATACTGGCCGCGCTGGCTCTCTATGTACTTTCATCATAAGCTTAATTTGATATTCATGAAAAGAGAATCGCACGAATCAGTACACCGGAATGGGTAAGAACTGTTGGAAATTATTAACTGTACTCCGTTATTCTATACCACACACTCTTCACTTCACACTGACCGATGTGAAATTCGTGCAAAAAATCAATTTCTTATTCACAGTGAATAATGAGCGCGAATCCATCATGAAGTTAATAACGGAACTAAGAACGGGTTCTCATTTATTTTATACATGTTACTAAGATACATTATTGTTCTTTTAAATCAAATGAAACCTTGGCAAAACTTTATATTAAAGTTAAAACTATTCTTGTTTTTATTGGATATAATTTCGTGCTTGTGTGTTGAGAACAAACTTGTGTTTAGACTCCAGTAGCAACTGTTTATAGATTTCTGTACTGTGTATGTATTAACTGTCTCTGAATTTGTTTATATATATTTGTGTGTCTACACTACATGTGTGTGTGTGTGCGTTTGCAGGAGTGTGAATAGTTATAATACATACGTATGTTCTGAAAGTAACCCGTAATGGCAATTTGCAACATCTGCCGCACTGTGGCAGCACGTAACTTATTAGTTTGTAATTGATAATATCGCATACGTCCGTTACTGATCATTAATCATGCAGAATTCAATCAGTACGTACGCACCCTTCACCTCTATCCACACCCTGCTTTTGTTAACACCCTCGACAACCAATAATACACACACACACACACACACACACACACAAACATGAATTCATAAGTTTAGTCTACATTTTTGACCGTAAGAAACTTTGCAAATAATCCCTTGCTATGTTCAAGTAATACAATCATTCGCGGTCAACATTCACAGGTAACACTATTTGTAGGTTATGATTTTTTTTATATAAAAACATTCGTGTCTCACGCCACAAGAACATAAGGCCATAGTCCGCCGCCGGAACGTGAAGTTAAACACATATTTGTAACGGAAAACATGAAATGGTAATTGCCATATTTTACATTCATTCCTTCGTTCACTAGAAATGTCTTGTGATAACTACAACTACACTATTATAATGAGGTTATTATTTTTACCAGTACACATGAAAAGTTATTGGTACAAAATACCTACATACAATTATAAAATACTATGCTTAATATCTGTTAAAAACTTGCTATAAATCAGACGTACTCACAGACACTTGAATGATATAGTTTTCTCTTGTTGCCCTCGGTGAATTTTCTTGGATAATAAATGACACAGTTGATAACATAAAACAGTAAATAGGTAAAAAGATTCTAGTAGTCGCGTTGCCTGATAAAAGATTTTCTCGCGTCCCGAATTTTTCCAATAACGACTTTATTTGAAAGTAGCGTCGGATGGAAAACATCGTAACCACTGGCTTCTGCCCGTATAAAATCCCTAGTAAAATTCGCGCACAAATAAAAATTTATATTCAGTGCAAATGAAGACAGACAGTCAGACTCTTTATAAAAAACAACGATTGTAACAATATTCTTCACAAATACATACTCACATTCGATTTAAGCATGACTATATTTTTATATAAACTTGAAATTTATATATGTATATATATATATTGTGTATGAAATATATTTTGATGGAGGTAAAGGCGTATTTTGGTGGAGGATCAGTTTTATTCCACGATGAAATGAACTATAAATAATCATTTAACAATACAAATAACAATGATAAAGTTTTCTAATTATAGTTTTATAGTTTTCATCGTCATTACTCTACGGGTGTGTATTGCAACTATTGGTGTAACTGAAATTTAGGACGAGACCAGCAACCGGCAACCAACATAGCTGGCATACATTGTCAGTGTAGACGGAACGGGCAATAAGGGTAATAAAGGAAGAGGAACGGTCATAAAACATAAATTACATGTTTGATGGTGCAAAAAGTATAATATTAGCCGGTGTAATTGCACGAATATACACACTGTGAATTCGTGCAATGTTTCGGTATCATTGTAACAGTGTTATATTATATGTAATGCACAACCCAGATCGATAATACAAACAGTATAAATATATAATATACATGCTGACATAACAATAATTATACTTGCATATTGTATGTGTGTATGTGTCATAATTGCAAATGGTCGATATATAACAATATGAAAATATCATTTATAACATGCACTCACACAACCGTATGACTGACATGAAATTATTTCAACATGAAATACAACTTCTCATTAAATGTACATTAATATCACAAGTTTCAATTTGAAATTAAATAAACTAGTTCTCAAATAGGGAATAATGATATATCAATTTCTACGAAAATATACTCAAAAGTATTATCTATCTTATTCGTATTGTAAAATGATACTGTACGTGTTTATTTTAAGAATAATAAATTTGAATTTTTGAAAAACAAAAAACAGATTATTTCATTCCTAAAATATGATACTAAAAGTAGGATAAATTGTTAATAGCATTTAAAAATGTGTGAAATTTGCATATTATGTAATACACATACAAAGGCTTGCCGTTGAAGTGTGGGGGGGAGGAGGTATATGTCACCCCCCAGTGCTGTGAAACAAATGCAACACGCAATCGTAATTGTTTCATTAACATGTTTTATGGTCAGTAATATCAATGTCATCAGGACTCAAGGTCATACAACATGTGCTATATAGGGGGCACGTGTAAAAATCGTGCTAAACATACTGTTTTCATTACTTTTTTAATATTAAAAAATCTAGAAAAATTTCTTCTTCCATTGTTCATAATATTACAAAATAATATTGCTCACAAATTATTTGTTATTAAGAATTTTACATAGTTATATATAGATAAGTGACATACGTACTTGTTTTTCAGAATTGGAAAAGTTGTCTGTCTCTTTTCCTATAAAATCTATAAACAGATATCAACTTGGAAATAAACGTATAAAGTATTTTCATATTAGCAAACTTTTCCAAGTAAAAATAATAAAAAAACTTTTACAGTATCGTCATATTCGAGAAGAATACTGAAAGAAACTGTTTACCTACGTATGATTAATGATTCCAACTATTAATAACGGCGTATATCATGTGTATGTGTGCGTCTGTCTGTCTGCTGCACCCATACGTACGTTTATATCTCTCTCAGCACACGTACTGTGCTTGCATGTGTTACTATTATTCGTTACGTCACAGGGATATGTATGTGACGTCACTGTGGAGGTATTATTAAAACCTGTAAAAGCACCACAAGCTCCCACAATGGTGTTTATACGAAACATTACACGCGTCCAGCGCAATTCACCCTTACATTACGGTTAATTTACGTTCATACATATGGTAATGAATTCTTATACGCATGCCAAAAATACATCACATCTTTCACGAATTTTACAAGTCTGGAAATTGATTTTGTCTTTTTTGAGAGAAGAGAGGGAGAGATTGTTTTTAAAATTGATAAACGGATGTATTACATATAAATAAGATACAGAATAGTGTATAACTTTATTAGAATGAATATAAATGTTTTAATTTGAAAGAAAAGATTAAGACTTGTGTATGGAGCAAATTGTAGTATTGTGCATTTCACTGCAGAAATGAATTATTTCTATGAGCGAATGCTATTTATGTTACGTATATACGATAAGAAAACTAGTTTTCACGCACCTGGAAATTATGGCCCATAAAGAATGAAACTTGCAACAGACGACATAAAAACTACAAATCTCAAATATGCAAATGCCGACTAAATACCGGGTCAATTCAACGGCTAAAAATAAAACAAAAATTACATAATTTACTATACATATCCGTCCGTGTACATATTTACCGTCAAAGTAATTTTTACCGTGAAATGAGTTTAGAAAAAAATAAGAAAAAGGTGTTTATTCTTTTATGAGATGAACACATAAGTCTGTAACGGGGATTCCCAGATGTAATTTCATAGTGTCAAAATGGCGGCTCATATTTCTTTACGTGTTTTATTGCTAGTGATATGATACTATGAGGCGAATAACGGCGTAAAGAAAATTCAACGTAGCACTAGTAATGTATGATTTTTTTTGCTTTGCAACATTTTCATGGTTTATTGGAGACTGCAATCACGTTCTCTTTGCTTTAGTCTTGTAGTATATTCGGTTTTTCAATTAATGCTAGAACAACTATGTATAATATGTATATTATATGTATAGCTATAAGTGTGGCAATTCTCACAACAGAAATACACATGAAATATAACATACTAGCTATTTCAAACATTTCAAACTGAATACACAACAATGTGCAGTATCTTTCTACAAAAGAAAATCATTATAAGAAATGTCAAAGTAAGATAAATACGCGCGTAGAGAGAAAATTAATTTTTGTGACAAGGAAAAAATACTTTCTACTAAATGTTAAACTAGATGAAAGTGTCCAAGTCATATGGCGGACAAATTGCTGCATCCGTCTTACACAACCCACACCGCCACCCTCCATCGACAACCTTCTGTCTTTACTCACCCCCCCCCACATCGCCACCCCTGAGTTCACAGTATCAACTAACGTTCGAGTGGTCGACGCGGACAAAAAATGATTGATGCGAAAAGTTAATAATTTTTCCGCTACGAAAATAAAATGTAGATTGCTGTTTCCGACGTTAAGACTTTACTAAGTGGCACGGTTGTTTTATAGAAGATGAAAATCCTATACAATATTTTATACTATATACTATGTAAAATTAATATAAACGAATGTTTTTATACATTTCTTATGCCCGGTTTACTGATTACTGATATAAACGTATAGTTATATAATGGATAAAGTTTAATAGTACATAATTGTATTTATAATCAGCTGTAGTTATATCAGAATCAACAGTATTTAACAAAGACAAATTGATGTTTATTTGTTTTTGATCGTACATAAGATACGTGCAGATGATAAAATGATGTTAATATGTGAATTTTGTGTTTTGGCAGTGGGACAGTTGTATATTTAGGTTAACTGGGTCTATGTAACCAATGTCAAATACCTTGGCGTTATCTAGTTTAAACTAGTAGTTCACACGCTATGAATAATCAAATGTGTGTTTTTCTATTATATTTTCGTCCTGTGCGCTCTTCTGCTCTGTACAATATTTAAGTTGATATATTTTATTTATTTACAAATAATCCTGTTTCTAGGTCTATAATAATTACTCAGAGTACATTATAAATTATTTTTTCTGTCACCAAATATAAATTCGCCTGTGTTCATTCAGCACGTATTTATTTGCTATGATTCTACGCATGCGTAGGAGAAATCAAGAATGTGCAAACAACCAATTATCTACTGGTTCGTAAACAAATGAGTAACTATCATATAAATAATATAACTATGAAATTCAGGTGATTC
Organism: Calosoma granatense; assembly: GCA_022063505.1. Lineage (NCBI taxonomy): Eukaryota > Metazoa > Arthropoda > Insecta > Coleoptera > Carabidae > Calosoma > Calosoma granatense. The sequence goes on from JAGJTL010000112.1 coordinate 4,936,340, forward strand.
TGTAGATTTAACATCAAATTAACCTGTGCGTTACTTTTGTCCCATTTATACACTGCATTTAAAAGTGACGAAAAACCTGATTTAACAGGATTAAAAATAAAAAATTCACACAAAGTACCTAGAGGATAATTGCATATTTCTAAGGTGCATAAAACCACCGTATATGACGTGTGATCAATTTCAATGCATTTAGACGTAATTGAATGACTTGACTTAATTAGCATGTAATTACGAGCTAACGTTTACACGCCCCATTGTCCACGGACGTCTATGGAAGTTTATTAAATGGCACGCGGCATCTATATATGTATAACATTGCATTATAGTGTGAAGTTGACTGTGAACAATGTTGTTAGCCACTAAACACTTCAAAATGAAACTGAATTCACACATACATACATACACACACGTACATACATATATATTACATGTATAAAACTATATAATGGTGATTATTTTATAAAGAGGACCACTGAAGCACATCTGTGGTTTTTAATGTTTTTAGTGAAAATGTAACAGAGATTTAGTTATTCCCAGAGAGACAATTTGTAAATTGTTAATTCAGAACATACATACTTATATCTTGTATAGAATATAGATTGATTTTACATTATTCTTATAAAATAAAACAGGTTCGTTTCTTTTGTATTTCCAGTCATATAAACTCGTATCTATTTAATATCGTACAATATCCATCCTGTATAATCAGCCAATTTTCTCATAACGCGAGTGTTATTTTATTACCAAGTTGTATCTACATATGTATGTATGGAATATATGAACACTTACCGTTTTAAATCCACGGTACATGACTCGTATCTCCTGTGCACTGAACTTGGTCTGCCGGCACAGATCCTCCAGGGCAACGGGTATCGGTTTCGGAACCCTCGACGGTTCGATCTCGTACACCACCTCCTCGATAGGGCTGTCCGTCGGTGTAGCCATCGTTCTTTAACTTGTGTCAGTCACCAACAATAAATACTTCACACAGAACAATTGTCACTCATGTTTACGAACACGACGTTACAATTATTTCTGACGCCCGTAAGTGCTGTTGCAGTTTATTTGAGTGCATTTGCCGGTTAAAAATAACTGTACGCGCGCGAAATATATATAAGAATAACCACGACACTCGAATAACATCAGTACGGAGTGAGTCTAATGCGAGCTGGATGTGGCGGATTGTGTGACAAGTACAACATTCTGTTATAAAACAATGTCTCTCTCTCTAAAGGTAGTGTGTAATCTCTACTAGCTAAATGTTATATGAGCACTGTTATACAACTACAAGGCTGACGCTACATCGCAGAGCAAGTCCTGCCGCGGACAGACTGAGCCAGGCTGCGGATCTGCTGACGAATTCACGTCCTGCGCAGCACCGGGCTACCGAAAATCTCTCACACATCCATAGATGTGGTGCGTGCCTGCGTACGTATGTGTGTGTGCAGTAGGACCCGGCAGGAATACAACACACACACACATACAAGAATAATGCCTGGATATTTGGTGCTGCGAAATTAAACTATATAGTTTTATATTTGTTGAATCAGAAAGAATGATAGTAATACTGATTTGATATTAGACAGAAAGAATACAATTGTACCCCGTTATAAAAGACATAACTTATATTAAGTTTGGCAATACAAGATACGTCTTTTATTATTTGACTGATATTTTAAGCCCTACAATAAATAATATACAAAATGCCCTAACTGTACAATCTTATGCTATATATTTCATCATTACGGATCTGCACGAATTCAGCGGGCCGCTGTTTCTGCGCAAGGTTGCAGGTGTTCGCGCAGCAGCCAAGCAACGCGGATGAAAGAAATAAAAGGGCATCGAGTTCAGCGCGACATCGTAAATCTGGCTCGCGTTCCCTTTACTAAAGGCGCGAGGTCACGCAAACTGACCGCACCCCCACAAACTAACCCATCACAATCACCGAATCATCTGATATTTTATATACATTTACACTGAATAACCGCCTATCCTCCCGGTCACAAATTAACCCGTTATCGACAGTGCGAAAAACGATCCCTTTCAAAATCATAAAACTTGCATATATACATTAAGTTCTTTATATTTATATCAGAAAAAGTTACTCTGAATGCGTTATCAATAGGTCGTAACAACTATGAATGAAATTAAACTCATATTGCGTGCGTGCCTAACAAATTACAAACATAATTGACATAAAAGACTGATTTATCATCAATTATACATGCTTAATATTGCATATAATTAAATGACAATAGTGCTGTCATCACTGTGAGGAACGATGAACTAAAATAAGCTAATAAGCGAAAAGCAACCTTAAATAAAAGGCAATAAATATTAGAACGATATACAGTTGTACCAAGCATGAAAGTATTGCAATTTGTACTAAAGAGTATGCGATATTTCATCTACAAGACCTTAACTTAAAATACTACTATATATCATGCGGCTATTTTCACATATGTCGCTCTGACAGATACGCACCTAACCTAATATACAAACACGTGTGTGTGTTGATGTTGAATTTCACATAGTAGTTTCTAAAAATGGGTGATGAAAATGAAGAAAAACCTCGGAATTTCCATGAAATGGAGTTAGATGACCGTATTCTTAAAGTAACTATAATATTTCTTTTCTATAACAAATATAAACGTAACACTAGATATTATTTCGTTAGGGTATTGCAAAACTTGGTTGGCAAACTCCAACTTTAATTCAAGAAAGAGCAATTCCTTTACTAATCGAAGGCAAGGATGTTCTTGTTCGTGCAAGAACTGGTTCCGGCAAAACAGCAGCTTTTTCCATTCCCGTGATCCAGAAAATTCTCAATTCAAAACAAGTGGCTACTAAGCAAGAAACAAAAGCGATAATTTTGGCTCCCAGTAAAGAACTGTGTACACAAATATATAAAGTGATCTGCGATTTGACAATAAAATGTTCGAGGGAAGTTCGTTGTGTTGACATTTCGCCACAAATAGAATTGTCCGCTCAGAAACCGTTGTTGATTGAGAGACCTGATATCATTATTGGCACACCTACACGAACTTTACAACACATTAAAGCTGGGAATATGAAAGTCAAAGAATCGTTAGAGACACTAGTCATAGATGAAGCAGATTTGGTATTTTCTTTTGGTTATGAAAAAGAATTGAAAGAATTGTTAACGTAAGAAACATTTTTTTCACAATCACAAGAAAATGAAGGTTAATTATTTAGTTATTTACAGGTATTTTCCAAAAATCTATCAAGCTATTTTAGCGTCTGCCACATTGAGTGAAGATGTTAAAAATTTAAAAAGTTTAGTGTTGCATAATCCGGTTATTCTTAAATTGGAAGAACCAGATTTAGCACCTACAAGTCAACTGTCACATTACCATTTAGCTGCGGAGGAAATTGACAAGGCAACCATTTTGTACGCGATATTGAAACTGAATTTAATCCGCGGCAAAACAATTGTATTTGTAAATACAGTGGACCGATGTTACAAGTAAATGGATCGAATATTTTGTCCCGCTTTTATATACAAACCTGTGTTTTTAGGATAAAATTATTCTTGGAACAGTTTAAAATACCCACCTGCGTATTGAACTCTGAACTACCCGCTAAAGTTAGGTGTCATTCTGTTAATCAGTTTAATCAAGGTTTGTACGATATAATTATTGCATCAGATGAACATGCATTGGAAGTGCCGGAGACAACAACAACAACATCAAAGAAAAAATCCACAGACGAACAGAAGACAAAACGGAGGAAAGATAAAGAGTCTGGTGTATCTAGGGGCATTGATTTCCAGTGTGTTTCCAATGTAGTTAACTTTGATTTTCCGCTAGATGTCAGTTCGTACGTTCACAGAGCTGGTCGTACAGCTAGAGGCAATAATCAGGTATGCCAACATAACCTATCTATCTTTTATAATAATAATATGTATTGATATATGTATGTATGTATGTGTAATATATTAATAATCAGGTATACCAGTCTAGTTTTATATCTCTTGTAATATAATATACATTATATTACTGCTAGCTCAATAAATCAAGTATACGTTAAGTATATTTAGTGAATAATACTACTAATTTTCAAGGGAAGTGTACTGTCGTTTGTTAGTCTGAGAGAACGACCTCTCATGGATGAGGTTGAAACTCATTTGAAGGAAGGTCAAGGTGAAGAAAGTGTAATGAAGTAAGACACATCTATTTTGTCAAATGCCTCTCGCTAGAATAAGTATATTTATAAATTGTATATTTGTTTCTTTCAGAGCGTATCAGTTTAAAATCGAAGAGATTGAATCGTTCCGTTATAGAGCGCGAGATGCATGGAAAGCTGTTACGCGCATAGCTGTTCGCGAAGCACGATTAAAAGAAATCAAACAAGAAATATTCAACTGTCAAAAACTAAAGGTAAATGCAGTAATACAAATAAAAGATGAATGTCGTAAGTTGATTTCATTCTTGTTGTAGAGTTACTTTGAAGATAATCCAAATGATCTGGATGTCTTACGACACGATAAAGCATTGCACACTGTACGTCAACAACCGCACTTGGCTGATGTGCCGGAGTACATAGTCCCAGAGACACTTAAAAATATCGCTGGCATTGCGCGCCGAACCAAACGTAAACGGACAAATTTTAAACCAACAGATTCAGCAAGCACGAAATATGAAGTAAGAACAATTCATTATATTAAAATACAATGTATATAATTATTATTACCACTTCTTACAGATGAAGAAAAGTAATCCACTTATCAGCATGGAGTTTGGTGGATTCAAAAAGAAGAAGAAGAAGACTAAATAAACCAAAATGACATTGTCAATAATTATGTATGTAAAAATAATTAATACATTTGGTTTTATAATAATCAAACAATAAAGTATGTTTTCAATAATGTAGTTTTATTTTAATACGTGAAATTATTTATAAGGGGGCCCGCGCTATTTAACATGTTATATAATAATGTAAAAAATACAGAATTTAATATGAATTATTATCTAGAAAATTTACAATCCCACATTATATGAAATGACTGTTATAATATATGGTACCTAATATTAATATGCTGATAAAATATATTAACTTGTATTAACTAACCCGCTTATCACATATGTATGTATGTATGTACTGTTGGCTGTATGAAATAGCTTCAAATTTTACATTTATCAATTTGTAATTAAACTTTTCTCCCGGAATATTTAATGTATTTAAATTTATTTGACTTTTTGAAAAGAAAGTGTTGATTGATAGGATGAAGTTAAGACTGGCGGGGTAGGTGGGGGGACACGGGGAGGGAGGTGTTATCCCCACTCCGTGTGACTGTTCTTTGAATTTTCAATCAGACAGATACTAACATGCATGGCCCGGGGGTGGAGGGATAAGGAAGACCGTAGGTGTCGTGATGGTTCTTATAAAGGGTGCACAGTCAGAAGACAAGTCTTCATACATCGCAACTCATCGGTGAAACACGTACCATCTGCAAGAGACTCTTCTACACAGCAGTCAACATTACCAAGTGAGTAACATTGGTATTTTATATTTCACACCGCATAAAGGTACCTGTCCGGTTCAAATAAGTTTCAAATAAAACCGTATCTTCTATGAAAATCATTATACAAACATATGTACACTGGATGGGAAAAATGTTTTAGCAAATTTCTACAAAATTATAGTAGTACAGATAATTCTTAATAGTTTTACAACATGTTAATCTTAGTACAAATTTTTAAAAGTATTTTGTAACTTATTGCTGTACCATATTGCAAATTATTGTGTTAATAATATGTGTATGAATTTAGCTAAAGTTTACGTACAGAATTTTCATGTATTACAGTTTTATTCTTCATTACCAATTAGAATATATGTTATTAATTTATTCTATATATCGTTTCATTCCTTTTGTAAAAGCCGTTTTTAGAAATGACATTTATATGAAATACGCCTGAAAACTTTCAGGTCCGCAACCCACAATACATGAATGCAATGTTGGTTGTCGTATGCCTACATTAAAATCTAAAATCTGTAATTATATCAAATATGAGTATATTAAACACAAAATTACTGTAAACTAACACATACTAGCTTATAATGTATAATTTCTTTCAGATTCGCGAAAATTTCAACGTCAGCCACAATGCGGATCAGTATTTTTGTTACATTAGTAATTATAGGTAAGAATTAAAATATATTTTTTGAAATTATCTTGTTCATTAAATTTCATAATCACTAGATATATATTTAAATATACTTTATAAAATAATATGTATTACTGTAAAAATCAAAACAAAAAAATATACACTATCCACAGTAAAGGCATAAAGAAAATCAACTTATACTGAAGAAAATTGAATTTGCAACGTTGTATATCAGATTCCGAATCGCGTAAACAGATTCCATACCTCTTGAAAGCAAATGCATATGCCAGTATCAGTATCACAGACACTTAATTCGCTACAAAAGCATTTTGATGTTCTGCAAATCACAGTAAATCAAATATATTTAAGAACCATTTCTTTTACCAAATAATAAGATACCGCTTGATATATTGCATTTATTTAACGTATATACATTTTAAAATTCAATTGTTTACCATTACTGTACGATACTGTTATGGAAAACTCTTGTATTAACTTATAAACGGATTTGAAACATATTTCATTTAATACTTTTAAATTACGAAAACACTTATTAATAATACAAATAAACGTGTTAAACTATATACTTATTTGAAACATATTTCTAATAATTAACCCATCTATACACTATTATACTGTACTTGTATATTAATATTCCAATATTGTCACCTACTTTGATCTTTAAAATTTACAACCCTATCGATAGTGTGCTAATAAGTTTTGCAAAATATCAATATCTAATCAGTTGTTTTCCATATTTCTGCGATACATAATTCAAAACACGACGTGAATATATTATAGAATATAAATTAAAGAAATTAAAAACTTTTAAAATTAATTACATGTACTTTGAGATTGTAATTTATTCAATAATATACTACGTGTTGAGAATATTAATTAGCAAATGTTAACTACATTCGATTAGTTCAAATATATTGCGATAGATGGCAGTAGTTGATAAATTTGAAAGATGACAGGAGCTTAATTTAAATAAATCGTCCGAGGAGAACTTACTAATGTTATTTGAAATTACACAGATATTTTCAATTAATTAATACAACAACATATTCATACTTTTATTTAGCATTGATATGGGTGAAGGAAATAGTTTCAATGAATGTTTCCTGCATTTAGGTGGAGTTGTTTGGGGCGAGGTGCTTTCCTGCGATTCCTGCGGTCGTGAATGTGCTGCCGCTTGCGGTACACGACAGTTTCGTACGTGCTGCTTCAACTATCTACGGAAAAGAACGACACCACTCGAACCCATACCGATGGACCCAAGTCTACGTTTAGAACTTTGGTTGGCCCGATCCCGTGCTGTACGCACCCCTCAAATATCCCAGACCCAGCTAGAAGTGGACGAGTCCATTCAGCCGAACCCAATGTCACTCAAAGACGTCAACCTGATCATCTCACAATCACAACCGAACGAAAGGAAAATTGATCTGGCCGATTTCAATAACATGCATCCAATAATATAATAGAAATAATTATTGTAATGTCATTTTTATCATTAATGTAATCATGAATTATACATATGTATAAATATACATAATTCCAATATATATAGAGAATGTTTTCAATAATAAATAAATATTATTTTGCAGCGTTTCATTTCGAGAAGTAGACAATTATTAACAACAAAATGATTACGATACATTGACAATTACATTCAATTTTTGACAGTTAATATTTTTGTATTTAGTATGTGGATTTTTATAGTATTATTATTTAATCAAATACTAAAGTATAGAATTAATATATAGACTGGAAATTTTTCTAGAGTAATAATTATTGTTGAATTAAATAGTGAACTTTGTAAAAATTATAAGAATATTAACTGCAAAAGATTTAAAAGAAAATAACAATTATTTCTACTACAAATGTTACAACTATTTATGAATTTTAGGAATGGATATGTTTATATAGCGATACAAGAGGGTAATGCACATTTGCCATTTGCCACACCGACACCGGAAGTAGCTCCTGCCAGAGGATTAGCATTGGGGATCTCTTCACCGTCGCTGTTCTCATGTCTTTGGCGCATGATTTCCCGGTGAGCTTCCTGTACAAATTGTCCAGAAAAAAAGATATTTATGTTAGATCATAGGAAAGGAAGGTGTATGCATTCCAAATATAATTGGATGATGATTCTTCTACCAAATATCTATTCCCACTGTGTATAATGTACCTGAATAGCTTCCCACAATTTCGCTTCAGACATGATCTGTCTGGAAAGATCTTCAACGGCAGGTTCAGCGCTCAAGTCCAATAGTGTTCCAAGGTTCTCCATCTCTGGCGCTTCCTGATCCATTACGTTTGGTAGTGGGGGCAGGTTAGAACGTTTCCTGCCACAGCCTAATATACAATATTATTTATCAAGTATGACTAAAGTGTATTTATTTACTCTACATGTGTATGTAAGTGTGAGATATTATGTACGTACCAGTAAACGCATTACAGAAAGGTCGCTTTTTAGGATCAGCCCGGGATTTGAGAAAGTAATCAGAACTGCCAACCTAATAAAGTGTCAAGTTAATTAGTTTATAATATAACTCAAGTGCTGTCATAATCAAATGACAATCTTATAATGACATTCTCATTATATTCTCAATTTCTTCCGCGCGGTGCAAATTATAACACGGATCGAACAAATAATTAGAATAACCGATTAACGTTTTGTAATGAACCCTTCAAAACTGTCAACCATATTAACTTATTAGAAATAAACATATGAATACCGTTATTTTATATTATTTCTTGTATATCTCGACCTATAAAATAAGTAGCTTATTAAAATTATTATCTGATTTACTCTCTTGCCAAACTACACATTCAGTTTTTAATCAATAGTTTAATTAACTTTATGACTTCATGCTGTTTAACGTTTAGATTACGGAATCGAATATTTTCATTAGTAATGGTAAATGTATGATGTATTTAATATAATATATTAGTTTGAAATATAAAGTAATCCTAATTATTACATTTTTGAACATATAAATTATACAAATAGTTTTTTGAAGAATACAGTTTAATAACTTTTTCTCTAAACGCATTTTAATATCTTCTTTAGTAGATATTAAAATATTTAACTGAAATAAAACATTTTATATTTGTTTTAAAAAACTGTTTTCCATATTTATATAGAACAACATCACTAGAATGAGTATGATTTTCATACATATATAATATATATTTATGTGTGGTACTTACACGTTTATCCAAATAGAATGAATGCGAGAGGACAATTAGCAAGGCGACAGTGGAGAATACGAGAGCAATGGATGGTGTAGCCATGGTAACTGTATACAAACAACAAACATTTACTAGTATAAGAGCTATTTCGCACGCTGCTTCCTGCTGTGTGACAAGGAAAAACCCTTACACTAAACTACAGCACTGCTATATGTATGCCAGCAGGTGACATATACACTGAACTCCTATACCTTGAAACCATATGTTCTAATATTGTTTAACAAACGAAATGTTACCCTCAATAATATACTATAAATAAATATACATATGTACTTATAATTGTATGCGGCACTTTTAATTAAAAACTAGATTAAAACTTTACGGAAACAGTACTAATATTATTTTGTATTTTACTAAATAATTACAACATTCCACGTAAGTTATCTAGATTGAAATTATTTTGACTGATGTTGGTGATTCTGGATATTATTTAGTAAATAAAACTGTACTAGTATACTACGGTTAAGAGTGTTAATATTTTGTGCAAGACTTATGTAAAAGGAAGACCCATCCACAAATGTACAAATACGGTAGTTAAAGTGTTGTACAAAATAATTGTACGTACCTGAATCTGTTTGAAACTTGTCCTGCTCCTTGGAGATGGCTGACTGTTGTTGATGTATGTATGTATGTATACTTGTTGTCGTTGTTGTTCTGAAGTGTGATGTGATGTGTGTGGAGAGAGCCGACAACTAAATGACTTGTGTTACAGTTAAAGAGTTTTATATAACGCACCCTCCCACTTGGGCATATATATTTGCGCACTCAACACCAGTAATAATCTCCCACGAACCGAACACGGTCGTCCCAGCGGGGTACCGGGTGTCGATCACATACACACATCACCCTTCCCCTGACGACCCGCCGATGAACTGCTAACGTGCCCCCACGGGTGACGGGTGACCGCATGTTTCTACGCTATATACTTCATCAGCTGCAAATGAAACGCCGAAGATTGCGCCATCAACATTTTACCAACGTTACGGATTTTATTTTTTCTTAAACAACTAAGAAGAATAAGGAAGGGTGGTGGAGCGCAGCGGGACAGAGGCAGAGGAGGGAAGTTGTATTGTAAAAGTATTACGCATTTAAAAATTGTGAAAAATAGTAGATTATTAAAAAAGAAGTTTATTTAAAATTTTATTATAGTTATTATTAAAGGAATTGACGTGACATAGGGATGGAGTTTGACATAAGTAGGTTAATGAGAATGAAGCACAAGTAATTTTAAAATAAAGTAATTAGCATATAATATGTAGTAGGAAGTAATTTAGTGAATTTCTTAATTATGTTTAAATATGAAAACATTTCAGTATACGATATTGAATTTATATATAAACAGCGGAATTCACCTATAATGAACTCGCTTGTAATGGACAC
>JAGJTL010000112.1:4947704-4977437 GCA_022063505.1 Calosoma granatense
CGTGTTAATGAATGATGTATGTATGTCTGTGCCGAAACTGCAAATACAATAAGCTGTATGTTTAATAAGCTACTGGAACGTTATGTAGTATTAGATGGATGGATGATACACGTCCAGTAAAGGGTCAGTGTAACAAGCATAATCCCTTTAAAAGTTGCCCAAAAGGCCGATCATTACTTCATAATCCCCTTCTAGAACTGATCATTCGGTGTGTATGTCCTGTATTGTAACAACTTGACCCCGCACACACACACACACACACTAGTCCTCTCACTGACAACAAAAGCAGACTATTTTTAATTAACAACGTATCAGTTAAACCTTGACAACAGATTCAACAAAATATGATACGCGATACATAGAAAAAATAGTAATATTTGGAATAAAAATATAACAAAATATCTTTTAAAATATGTACATTATAAATATAACTATTAATTTAATGTAATTAGTTACTAATAGAAAGATTTGTATTAGAGATACCTTATTTTAGATTCATTTCAGTATAACCTTATGTTTAACGTTCAATACACAATTGATATACAAATCAATAAACAATGTTAGTTATTTATATTATCAAATATTTTCCAGCGGCGCACGTGCTTAACCAATTAAAAAAGCAACTTGAATCGGAATTTGTGCACAAGCAAAAATGTATGCAAATTAAACATTTTTGTATTGTTCAATGTTGTATCACAAAGTAAACATGGTTGTTGAAAATTTAAACCATCTACACACACACACAAACACTGGTATAATAATTGTATTCATTTAAAATTTAATTAAAAGATAAAAAAATACTATGTTAATTGAATAGACAACATTTTGTACATTCAATTAAAATGATCAAAGCGGAAGGTTTAGTAAAACGTGTACTAATATTTTTGTATATGTTAATACACTGGGCAGGATTAAAATAAATAACAAATGTGATACAATTAATTATGATATGTATGTTTATTAAAAATATGAAAACATATACAGTAGAATCCACTTATAATGAACATCAGGAGACCAAGTAAACTAGTCCATTATAATCGAATGTTCATCTTATCAGAATAATTACTAATTAAACAAATCCATATTCACGTTATTTCATTGACAAGTTTTTATTTAAAAAAAAGTTAACTAACACAACATAAAACTATGTAATCGTATATAGGTATACATAAGCACGAAAATAAATGTGAAAAATTTATTGTAATACATACATATGTATAAACGTATATATTTAACATTACATATTTTGAAAAAAGTCGGTTAGTTTTGTTTGGATCCACGGTTTGGCTATATAATCTTTATGTAGAATAAGTCTGACTTTGTTTAGTGTTGAAATAGTGTCATAATTATCGGGAACATACCTAATCGCTCCGCTTGTAATGGACAAAATAACGAATTTTGTTCCATTATAGACGGAAGTTTATCATAACCGAGTTCATTTTAATCGAGGATTTTCACGTATTTGTACTGGGACTTTAAATAAAGGGTACATTATAACAGAGTTTTGCATTACAGGCGAGTTCATTATAGGTGGATTCCAATGTACCTACATACTTTTATGATTTAACACTTTGACTGCTGCATTTGGATACCATTACGAAAATCTGTAAGTATTAATTAAGAAAGTAAACTAGTAACAAGTATTTTTATTAAATTAAAACCTTTCTTCCTCTCAATTCTATATAAATAATTTAAAACTCTCAATAATAAGATAGAGAATAAAATAAAATATTCAATAAGAAAAACTTCCGTACATCGTGCTTTAATTAATCAACAAATCTTCACATCATTACTCTTTGCAAGCAAGTGAGACAGCATCACAACCTGGAAGACTATATACATTTCCTAATCTTTCTGTTCTACTCAATAAAATCCTACGCCACCGACCTCAAACGCATATTAAAATAGGAGGCAACGTACCGAAAAAAAAACCTGCACCAATATTAAAAAAACAAGCCAGCAGCAGTAACAAAAAAAATTAATATTAAAAACTTGAAGAAGACGTGCAGACCTGATTACAGGATGCGTATAGCCGTAGAAAATTAAAATGTGATTAAAAAGTAGGCGGTGTACGTTGTCAGTTGATTGTGTGGCGGGGGAGGTGGGGTAGGGTTGTACGCATGCGCTCATATGTCAGTGATGAGTTTACCCCTCCCACAGAGGGCGGAGCTACTCACCCCCGCGCTCCAATCAAAGCTGTCAGCCCGCAAACCACAAAATTGTCCGGTAATAATGTTATAACAAGCCCCTTACGGGCTGGTTTCAACCTGTCCGCTTATATAAACAGGCAGCCCCGAGGGAAAATGGTCGCCCCCGTAATAAAGAATCGTAAAATATTACCGCAACCACGGCGAATTCAATAGTCCACCGAGACTCTTTTCCCAGACAATGGACACATCGTCCGATGAAGAATACGGAAACGCTTAGTTCGTATTCCTTTCATAAATTACTTGGAAAAATATCCTGCAAGCGAATAGAATGTTGTGTTGTGTCCCCCTGGCGGCAGACAACCAGCATGACAGCATTGTACGGCTGTACAGTAGTGCGCGCAGGCACGGAGGGGTCAAGGAGTATGACCTAACATCCTTGATAGAATTCACTTATGATTGTTGTAAAAACAGCAGCTTATAAATTAATATAACATAAACAAATGTAAGGTATATGAAAATTGTAATTTTATAACTGAAAATCTTTATAAGCAAAACTATGCATGTAAATATAAAAATATTATTCAAAAAGTTACGAGAAATACTATCTAGATTTAAAAGCAAAAACACAGTTCAGCTTTTATATAAAATAAAACGGTGTTCTTCAAAAACTTGATTATTTATTATTGAAAAAAACAATAACGAAATATTCAGTAAATTATCTCAAAACACAGAACACTAAAGAGAACGAGAGAGTATTAATAAACCTGTAAAAGTGTAGGTAATTACCCATTTCAAGTTCAAGAAAAGTTAATTTCTTTAATTAAATTATAAAATTTCATTAAACAGCTCAGCCTCCCTCTCGTCCCTCTCATCAACGTTTCGATAATGCGAATAAAAACATAATTAAATCATTAAAATCCCGGGTGCAATGGAAGAAGCGAAAAAAAAACACACACACAATGAGAAGGAATGAAACAAACAAACACGCGAAGTTGATCTGTATGGTCGTTTTTCGCTGTGATTGTGGGAGATACATAGGATGCTGCCGGCAGATGAGCCGTGTGGGTGTGTCCTGTACATCTCCACCCCCTGCGCAGGGGCCGGGTGCAGGCAGGGGAAGGCCCCCGTTGCTCTGTCTCTGGTTGTGTGCTCTGGGCCTGTCTGTGTATGTGTGGAGTTTCGGCACTGAGACTCAAAAAGAACCACAGTCTGTTAACTTGAGTTACAGATAAACATACCTGTATGATAATTGTCGGTATTCCGTCTGTTATTAAGACTTCTACTCTTGTCCGTCGGCATATAAACTGCCTACACACAGTCTAACAGTGAATATTATAAAATCCAAGTGCGCCAAGTTTAAAAACAGCGTGATTTTCCTTCAGTGCAACGAACATTTTTCTCAATTTTCTGTGCAAATATTTCCGAATTAATCTTTTAACTCTTTAGATACATTCGTAGTAAAATTCAGTTAATAATTACAAAATAAGTGTAAAGATGATAATAAATGTTCATTTTTTAAATGTAATTTAAAAAATATATTTTATAAGTGACCTAGCTATTTGTAAATAAATAATTTTGTTATAATTCACAGGTGTTACGGAGAAAACTAAAATTATGTAGTGATTCTTATTAAAAATTCGAATCTAAAATAATAAAACAAAATACATATGTACATTGAATATTTGTATGGGAACGCGGTACATATTAAATAAATAAGAAATCTTCATAAATAGACTTTGGCAATATAAATAAATAAAATAATGTTGCATCATTATAACTATGCATCACCGTTATCACATTTTCTCTCGTACCATCAACTACAAGAACAGAACGACTGTTCCAACGGGCAGACAACACCGAACTCCGTCTGCGAGGAGCTGGGCCCTCAACTAGCCGACACCCGCTACAAGAGTGTCAACAGTACACCAAATGGCAAATCATTCACGATAGCCGCAATACTGGGTTTGAAACCCGACGGCACCAATGATGTACAGAACGCGCCGACGGACCTGACCACAGCGGTTGTCAACTTAAGCGTACATCAGGTAAGTGCTGCTAGTTGTTAATTTACACTTGAGGTAGAAGATAATTAGTATTACACATAGATATATAGTAGCAAATATCCAGACATAAATGTACAAGAATCTTGCATATTTTGTTACTATAATATCCTAATAGTTTAGATATCATTATTTGCTAAAAAAAATATAAGACCAAACCTAAAGAATCATCTATTTATTTCATAATTAAAAATTTGTCCATTTTGTAAGATTTTTTTAAATTAAATAAAACATCTTCCCAGTTACCTGGGGTAGTACAATGAACATGGTTATTTATATAAACTCATATCGTTTGCTTTCAAATGATGATAATTATTGTATTTGGATTTATAAAAGAAAAATCTAAATTGTCATAAGATACAAAGACAACGTGAAATAATAGTATATCTGTATGTATGTATGATGATGATGTCTTTGTGTAATGTACACTAACTAACCTTGTGCTGATGCATCAGGGTATGACGGACCGTGGTCTCGGCGCCCACGTGTCCGATTGCAGTCGGTTACAGCTTCCTGTCCGTGGTCATAGTTCTTCCGCGGGCACCGTGTCCAACGTGCCGTATCCCGCGTCAGCAAGCAGTACACCATGTCCACAGAATAGAACAGGTACACATACTATACTGCTCTGAAACTAAACAATATCTACACCAGATACATGTTTAAACTTGTTGTCTGTATGCATGCGAGATGCTGATGACATTGTCGTTGGTAACATGATAGTTGTGTGCGGATGTTAATTACTTGATTACACGACCTGTTGTGGCAAGTAAGATGAGAGCACAGGGATGTGCTTAGGTACGTGGTAAAAGCGGTAAACGACACTGGATCTAGTTACATACGTGCATTGATAAACTCAGTCATTAGTCTTATACAAACATTCTTTATACTGTGTATATTTGTTCATACACAATCACTATGCATATTCTGTGATGGACAAAGTTGTCGATTCTTTAAACACATTCATAAAATGTAGAATGTTTATTAATTTGTTTTTTCTCTTATTCTCTTCGCTGGGTGTGTAGTGAGAGGACTAAAACACACTGGCAGTAATAACAAAAAAGCGAGTAGTTCAAAAAGCAAACGAGTACGGACCATCTTCACACCGGAACAACTGGAACGACTGGAGGCAGAGTTTGAAAGACAACAATACATGGTCGGACCGGAGAGATTGTACCTGGCACACACATTACAACTTACAGAAGCGCAGGTACATTATTTTATAATACATACTTTGTGTTAATATATAGTTCAAAAGAACTGCAACCAGCACTACACAGATACTATGCGGATCTCTTATCGTTAAATTCAGCTGTTTCATAATTTTCAAACTGTAGTTATTCTAAACCTATACAATCAGGGCTATTCTCTACAGCTATCGTTAGAAGTTAGCGACAAATGTACAGAATAGCTTCGAATATGTTTTACAAAGAAAAACATGCTGAAATTTTTACATTTTTAATTCTTCCTTCTATTATCACCATATTTCTACAAGATACTCTAACGGTGTGTGTCGCATTTATCCATTACAGGTGAAAGTATGGTTTCAAAATCGACGGATAAAATGGCGAAAACATCATTTAGAGATCACACATCAACGATTGGCCGCCATCAAGCAACAACAGATTCAACAGCATCTCCTTGGCGACACCAATACTGATACTATGGACAGCAACAATAGTTCCAGTACGGAAACGTGAGTCCATTAGGACATAACACACACACACACACATACATACATACATATATACACATGTAAAATAACAAACACATATACTCGTACATACATACACAAACAACCGCACATCATAAATGTTTTGTTTGAATTATTGTCATCGTTTTTCTTTCTTTACATTTGTTAATTTTAAATTTTCTTTATTGTTTATCATAACGTTATATGTAAATGTACATTATAAAATACACATGCATATCATAGGAATTATATAATTGACGTATATGTTTCCCTGATTTATATAATATATATATATACATATATTTGAGAAATAAAATTAAATTCTTAAGGTATCCCGTGATTGAATATTATTTGCAAAATCCTAGAAAATGAAAAAAAGCAGATTATACATATTGTGTGTTTTTCATATCAAAATTTCGTATAATATTGCAATAAGCTATTTTTCTTATTTGTTAAATATGTAATAATCTCATACTAATCCCCTCCACAGCGAGAAAAAAAAAACAATAAAAATAACAAAACAATCAAATAAGCAAACGTTGTTGACGGCAAAAAACGCAGAACAAAAGCCAACTGCATCCTACGGTGTAACTCCCTCCCCTCCAGAGTGAGGGGTGAGGGAGTGGAACACACGTCGGCACACGACAGATATTCAGCTTTAGCGTGTTGTAATTACATATCAAACGAATAACGAATCGGTACAAAAATGCGGTAGGAATTCATATTGTTTTCATAGCGAGTTAGCGGTCGGCTATGGAGAATATATATAGCGGAAAGAGTGGGGGGAGGAGATACTTCCCCGCTTACATACATATATGTCACCCGGGGAAAGGGGAGTTAGCACAATTCTACGATATAAACTGTCATATATAAATAGTGGATAAATTAGGGTACATAGCAAAAGATGCGATAGTTTGAAACTATTCGACTGTATATGAGGACCAAATCTTAAACTTGTAGGAACGGTGCAGTCATGTACATAATCTAATGTCTTAATCATGTAGTACATAATTAGTTTCGTTAAAGACATCTTGTAATAATATCAAACGAGATCCGTCGCCATTTCAATGATATAACTATCAATTTAACACTTTAACTGCCGAGCCAGTTTTTGTAAAGTCAAAACCAACTTAATAATATGTGTATCCAAATATATACACACGGCAGTCAAAGACTTAAAAGATAATGACTTATATTTAAAAGAAGGTAGCTTAAAAATTTTGATACTATAATACGTTGAATACATTACATGCATGACACTATCGAACACACGCACACGCACACAACAGTATGCATGTAGTACTCGTTATATATGTAATATATTTGTCACCCCCTATCTCTAATATATCTGCCCCCCTCTCCCATGTGGAAGTCACGTGCCTCTCCCCCCCGCGGGGGGATAGAGTCAAAGACATACCAGTTACAACATGATTGACTATGTTCAAATAATTTGTCATCGACATATCACTTGTACCACTTCACGCACAGATAATCGGCTAATATAAAGACGAAATTAAATATTAACTCGACATTTTACAACTCTCCCCCCCTTGACCCTTTAAATAAATTCGCCCATTGTTATCCAAAGTGCCATCCGCTGTGACATCCCGTCCTATTCATAATGAAAGATGATTACGACAGAAATTTAATTTTGAAATTTCATTTATATTTACAAGTGTTTTTCCGTGATTTTTTTTCTGTTCGGTTCGCAATGTTTTTACGTTCGGTTTTAATACGATTTGATTAGATTTAAAAGAATGTTCTATATGTTTTTTAATTTAATAACTGACGACAGACGATTTAATTGTTTTTGGCAATAACGTTAAATGAAAAAAGTTTAAAAGATACATTCGAGAAAAAAGTTTTTTTGTTATTTGTACGTAGAGGCTCCATTTAATAATGCCGTCTGCTGTTGGAGATGTTTTTTTGGCGGAGGTGCCTATTTGACAGAGGCTTCTATCATGCGAAGGAATTTTTTTTGCGGAGGTGCATTTTTGACATAGGCGTCTTCCTGGTGGAGGCGCTTCTATTGGCGGAGGCAATTATTTAGTAAAATTGTATTTTATCATAAACATCTTTTAATATAAAATATACAAATATTATTTGGCACTAAACACAAACATAAATTCTTTTTATTTTGCATTAGTTAAAACAAACTGAAAGTGTATCGAAAATTTGTAATCTGGAACATTTGAAATTCTTGCCAGCATCACGAAGCATTTGGTTACTTTTAAACTTGTGTACGAAATTTCTTCTTCTTCTCTACTCGTAAGTGACAAACTAAACATCTACAAGGAACATAAACGGCGATAAAATAAAGTGTATCGCTCTAAACACAAATAATTAAACAAATTGTACTCCCCTGCCTCGCCTGCAGTGGACGCGTGGAGCGTTTAGTTAGCTATAAATTAAATGTTGAATGCAATCAGCTCTTGTGGAATGTCTTCTGTACAACGACCGTACTAGGATGGAGCAAGGGGGGCGCTGAGGAGAGGTAGGGGGTAGTTACATCACACAGATGTCGTCCCCCGGAGGAATCCGGCCAGAGAGACGCAATATGCGCACGCTTGTTCTTTTAATAAAATCCCGTGCACCAGAGTATTGTGATTTTATTCGCGTTGCAATTCTGCTATTTATACTTTTATTGTTCAACTTTTGAGCTTATGGATGGCGGCGAGGTTGATGTGGATGTATTGAAGCATTATTACATACATACATACATACATACATACATACACTGTCCCTTTATGCATTCTACACAACCCTCTACGCACTGTAATATTATTGGTACGTTGACTATTTCAGTTCCGCCTCTTTAACGTATTATACGGCTATAGAATGGGATGTCACAAGTATGTACGTATGCATGTATGTATTGTTTGTGTAATACTTGACTATATGAGTGTGTGGTATTTCATAGAAAAGTACATTCGTTACAACAGCAACATTGGTTTATTGGTTTTGTGAATTTTCATATGTTTACAAAGGAATAAAACCAAGCTTGTCTTTCAGTATACCGACTGGGATGTCTGTGTGACATATTTATGCGAATATATACAGTATAAATGTACAGTTTATTTTTCCGCAAAGCCATATAAGAATACTTCAAATATATCTGTTTATATATTTAACTGCCGAGTTGATTTTCGTATTAAATAATCATACATTTCACTTGTATAACTTTATGTAACGATACACGTATGTATGATTAGCAATAAGAGTATAGGTATATTTAAACTATACAATATAAATAATAACTGATTTATTCCAATATCTGTTATATCGGTATAGGTGTACCTGTGTGTATATTGCTAGATCGATATTGGAGATGCACTATCGGTAATACACGGGGACGCAACACCGGTCGTAATTAATTACCTTAATATATAATGCGCGAGTAAATTACCAATAAACTCGTTACACACGGGGTGGGGGAGGGGGCTGCTGAATTAGCTGTATGCTCTCTCTTTCTCTCTCTCTTTACAGGGGGATCAATAGATCTGTGCACTGTACACTATCATGGATACTCTCGCAATAGATTGAATCCTTTATGTTTTAATTTCATTAGTCGCGCGCTACGTGCGCATACCTGTCTGTACCTGTGATAAACACTCTCATGCACAAACACGTGTAAAGTACATAATAATATGCAACACTACTCCCCTCTCTCTTCTCTCAGCATATTATCTAATATAAAACTGAACAACGTCCCTGCGCATACTATTCATTATATACCAGCAAATGTTTAGCAACATTTTACAGTACCAATTTCAAACAATATTATTCTTGTTAATACTAAATATATTATCCGTGTGTCCTGAACACACCACAATACGAGATACCGAAACAAAATAATAACGACGAAATAATAAATCAAAACAGCCGGAACGTACGGACAAAAAACAACTGTAACATCACTGAGACAGGACAGTGAGAATATAGGAACGATTAAACAAAAACGTCAAAAGTTGCCTGTGAAAAGGATAAATTTACAACAAAAATACTCCCGCCCGCTCTAACATCGGTACGGTGTATGTATGAGTGATGTGTTCTCGCTTGCACTTGCAAACCGTGTAGTATCGTTCTTGCCTTGTCGCACTCATGTCGGGCAGGGGGTTGTTTGCGTGTGTACGGTTGCATCCTGCGTGTTACAACAGCAAGCATTGAGAGAGGCAGTGGGGGAGAGTAGGGGAAGGACGGTGGTAGTATTTTCCAGAATGCTTTTGCTAGCACACACCGCTCGTAGCCGAGGAATGCTAGGTATTTCAATTAATCCGCGAATCAAAAGAGATGAGCGCGTTGCTTTATGTTACCGCCCGCACAGTTACCCTCTCCTCCTCGCCACCACCCGGCGCGCATTTTAGTCCCCACCCTCTACCACGCGCAACCAGCTGACTGAAGCTCACGACGTCAAACCCCCCCACCACACACACACACTCTAGTAACGTTAAGGACATTGGCGTATGACGTTTAGAGACTGAAAAATAACCAATTTTCTTCACACGTTATTTTTTCCATGGAAAATTCTGTTTTTCATCCTATTTAACATAGTTTGCATGTGTGTGAATGGAAATGAAACAGCATACCGAATGATTAATGTTTGTTTTCATGTGAAATTACGGATGTTTACTGTTATTCCAAATTAGATACAATGTAAAGTCTTCAAACATAACCCAATTTTTATAGAGAATCTTAGCATATAATTACTTTTCTCAAGCAGTGTTGCAAACATATGATGAATATTAACAAACCATTGATTGTGTTGGCATAATAGAATTAAGCTCTAATCCTTTGCGAGTAAAACGACAAGTGTTTAGTTGACCCCGGGGGCGAAATGACATCCCCTCTGGGGACGCTAGTGTAGCTTTTAGTTACAGACACAGTCGGGCCGTCGGCGGCTGAGCAGTTACGTAATATTGCTCTCGGGAGCCGATTATCCTCGCGTACGTTAACTATTGTACTCACTACCCCTGATATCCCTCTGACTATGGTATTCATTGTGTCCACGGGACACTTTTAACATCAATGCACACACTCCGCCTCCACCCCAACCCGCTGTACCCTGGTTGTTACGAAATGACACTTGAAAATACGCTAATATTCCCCCACCCCACTCCGCGCACTTCGACCCTTCATTGTTGCAACCTTTACAACATTAACTTTGTCTACTTATCATGGCTATAAAAATAAAAAAAGATTTCGTTTTAAGTTTAATTACTTCATTAACCGTTTTTTTTACTAATTAAGCAGGTTGGAACCGTATTTATATAATTATAGGTTATGAAAGAATAGATACACTTTGTTGCAGCCATATAGACAGACTTTTTTGTGTATAAATTATAAAATAGTGTTCATATATGTATAGGTAATCATTAATACAACGATATACACTCAATTGTACTTAATACAATGTATGTATGTATGGAAATAACAATTAAACCCGAATTAATTATGAGATCAAAGGCTTGAAATATATCATTCAGCAATTAAATCCATTCGACCAATCATAATTTAATATGCAACCATCCAACCACTGGTGTAGCGTCGGATATCATATTATACACACACACAGCATAGAGAACCTTAATTGTAAAAGCAGATGTTTGTAATGTAACAATGGCGGTGCACCGCAAACTTTAAAGTGAGCTTATTACATAAAGCAAATATGATACTCAACGTACCATTAGCTAGCTAGCGTAGCGTTGTCAGAATGTATAGAAGGGGTTGAAAATACAACATGATTATAAAGTGGAAACTGCGGAACACAGAAGCAAAGGGGACGGGGAGTTGTTCCTTAAACAGGCCCGGCATTTATATTATTTGACTTTATATCAATATCAAAATGATATAAAATAGGGAATGAAGAAGCAAGGGATTGCTCTTAAAAACCAAATTGACAAATATGTGAATCCACTTCAGGAAGAAATAAATCGAATCTTTATTGTAATATTTAAGGAATAGTTTATGAATATGTATATGTTTTGAATAATGTAATATTATTATAATCTTCATACGAAATCGTTCTTGTCCATATAGAAGTCACAAGTCTTTAGAATGTTATAAATTTTAACACCCCTTAATACATTGCCTGTTTTAAAATACATACATGTAATAGATTCATACTAGTGTAAATCATGATTGATATTAGGTAAGCTGTATTTCCAACCCTTTATTAGTTCCCTAATACGCCATAATACGTATAATAGATTCACACATCCATACATACACCATACACCCGTTGTTATTCATCGCGCAAGAATACCATTTTAAAATGGATGTTAATTTAACGAGCCACTATAGATACTCGTATACACTTGACTGCTGCTGGTGGTGATTTTTAACCCTTTGCGCGCGCTGTCATTTGGCACGCGTTTTTATTGATATTTTAATTAATGACGTGTGAAATTGTTCACACGTCTTTTGAACCGCCGCACAACACAACACGGATCGTTCGTGTTTTATACTCTTTCGATGAGTAATGACTTTGCAATTGTTGCTTGCTTCATGTGAAATCGTACAATTTAAATTCCTGAAAAGGAATTTGTCATTGGAAATGCGAAATCGGTGACATGTTTGAGGGTAAAAATTGTGTAAAAGATCCAACGAATTGGTTTATAAATCATATCAATACTGACTGTTTAATTTCACAATGAGTGTTGACATTACATACATCGAATGCGAGCATTCAGAACAACAACTATCATTCTATTTCACAAGACTCTGAACTTCTCATATCACATTCAAAATTAACCTACAAGTCAATTATATTTTAAAACAAATTGTTGGCTGTTTAACCAAAATGTTAATTAAAACTTGGTGTATGAAACAAATTAATGACAATAATTCGTATTTCAGCAAACAAACTTTACGTGCCTATTACAGCGCTGTGGTGTTTAGGGGCGTGGGGTGTGCAGGGAAGTAAGGGGTTGGGGGGAGGTGTTGGAATGATGATAATAAAGTGAACTGGCAGCCATTTAGCTGTGCATTCAACTAATCTACATTTTCACGGCTTCGCTCATTAATTTCATGGAGATAATTGTCGCCTCTTTAAACACCAACACACACACAAATACATATATTCAGTGAATAGCTCCGTGCGCAGAACGGTTAGCTAGTTAGCAAAGTTTAAATAAATGAGAAACCCTCACGTACTTACAGTCTCAACGTGCTGCAAACTTAATCACTTTGTTATACAAACCGCAAACGTATGTCTGAGATTTAACCGAGAAATTTCACACAAAAGTTTCATATGTCAAATTGAAATAGTACTTTCTTACTTGGATATCAAATACAACTGGTATAGAAGAAAATTGAAACAGCCAAATATAATCAATGCGATATTACGTATGTCAATTTACTATCAAATATAATCCAGTAAATTGATTAAAGTTATTTTTATAAAAAGATAAGTTAATTAAAATGCCCTCAAAACAGGTAGGTACATTTTTATTTAATTATACAACGTATTAAGAGAAAATATTATGAAATACACATATATTTGTCTTACCTGTTAATCTGACATTTCTGTCATTGAAAATATGGAACTGTATTATAGGATATTGTACGGAAATTGTCGAAGATGGACGAATAAATGTTAACATTGATAACAGTTTAGTATATTCGAATTGAACAATGTACATAATATACCTTAATCAATGTAAAACAATCGTTACATTTGTCTGGTATAACTATCTTATGTCAACACATAAAATTAAAACGAAATACAATTAAACTATTTACACGTGATTCTAAAACTTGCACCGTCGTATACAACAGAACACATTGCATTCGATAATCGATAAATGCATGTTTGTAAATTATTCCGTCAAGTTTCAGTATCGCAAAGAGAAAAATTGTGAACGAAAATAAAAATATCACGAATTAAATTAATAAATAAGCTAATGGTGGGACGGGTGACTTTACAAAAATGAACCAAATGATGATCAATAACAAAATGTAAAGAAGGACAAACAAAAATTAAATAAATAATTGGTACCTTCTCACAACCAAATAAATTAATAGTTAATATTGGTATTTTTGATATAGTTTCCAAAATGAACAACATTCATATGTATCTAGTCTCCGATTTAGTACTGAATAGAGAATTCTGGTGGAGGCGCCTTTCAATGCAAATATTTTTAGCGGGGAGGGAATTTTGGCGGAGGCGCCTTGTATTGGTGATATATTTTGGTGGAGGCGCCATTTGGTAGGTACGAATTTTGGAGGCGCTATTTACTGGGTATACATATATTTTGATGGAGGCACCTTTACTGGTTACATATTATGGTGTTTTTTTTTGTGGAGGCACCTTTTCCTAGTAGTATATTTTGGTGAAGGCGCTTTTTGATAGAATGAATAAGAGTAAAGTATAGCAGATTTTTTAAATATAAATCGAAGACTAGCAACATTATAAATACGAGTACATCACAACAAACAACGATACCCATTTATTATATTTCTTCTGTTATCACGGCACCCCTCTATCGATACTTGTAAACAGTGTGTCTTCTTAAAAAATAAATTATTCCATCACGATCAAGATAAAATCACAGTTAAAAATATATAACACAAATCTGACTGCAAACAAAAAGTATTCAAAATAAAAAAATGCATTAAAATACTGTTCAAAATAAGATCAGTCAACTAATAAAAAAATCATTACATTAATAAGGAACAAACATTCAATAAAAATACTTTGATTCTTAACGTACATTATTTCTTTGTTTCCGACCGTCGAACCGAATAGAGAATGCTTATCTGTCACTGGGAATGACAGGTTATAACAACAATGTAAGTGTGTGAGGTTATGATTACGATGTGGCCCAGTACTCGGCGCGCCACAACAGTGCAAACATATTGTTCTGTCTGCTGTCCACACACACAGATGGACTTGCTAGTGGACTTTGTATTAGCATACCGGCGTTAATAGAGACATCTGTGTACCGACTGAGTAAGTTACGATAGCCACGGCCTACTGTAGCAATGAGCGGTGTACATTCTTTCTCATCCGCGCTGTTCTTACACATGACCAATGGAATAACGGCTCGTACATCCTCTTCATACGGGCGAAATACTGTTATCGGTCGCATTGTGGAACGTTCAGCGATTATCAGACAACCCCACGTGGTGCCAATGTATATTTCACTATTTAATATTGCCAAGTTGGTAACCTGAGAAGACAATATTGTATATGCAAGTAACAGAAAACAATAAAGTCTTATAGGGAAAGTCTTACCTGACATTTGCCAGGACTTAAATGCTCCTCAATCGCAATGGACTTCAGACTCTCTGAACAAGGAACAAGTTTCGAACAGTCCAACTTGTTAATAATAGTCCTGGACTCCTGGTCCCATTGGTAAACTATACAACCAGGATATACGTACGACCAAACACTGCCACCGCCGGCTACCATATTCAGTACGTTTACACACTCTATAACCGGTTGGTAATGGTTGACGACTTCATGACCAGCGACCACGTGATCACGCATCGTATAGATAGATATACGCCCTTGTGACTCACCCACCCACAATTCGCAGACACTTCAAACACAAAACATTGAAATATACATATGTATAACAACATATCTAGGATCACAATCTTTGCAATTAAAAGTAACAGCGTATATTGTTATCAAGAAGATCGCGTCTTCCAAGACAGATGATATTAGCAAACAGTTGGTAATTACGTTTTCAAAAAACAAATGTAATAAGGTTTAGAATAGTCTACTACTAGATTTGTACTACACTTACTTTCCATTGTCTTTAAACAATGCACAGAGCGAGTGCAAGACGGTACTGGAACCGAGTTCTGTCATAACGAAACTACCTTCACCAGCTGTCGGTGTCATGGGCAGTATCTCAGAGTTAACAAGGAACAATCTACCGTTAGACAAGCCGCACGCTACCCGCTGCAGTGTCGGTAAGTGTAGCAAGCATTGTACCGACACACTGGCACTAGTGTCAGGCTCTAACGTGTAGGAGAATAATCGTGATCCATCAGATGCGCTGTAACATAACCTTACATTTAATCAAACATTCTGCTTCTGAGAATATATAAATTAGAATCGAATATGGTTAACATTATATTATAATATATAATGTGGTACATAATTATAATATACATAATGTAATAATTGTGTATACTAACGCATATGCATGCACTTGTCCTGTACAGTCACCAAGCCAGACCGTATGGCCAACTGTACATGCCGCTGTAGGTCGCTGTGTGGTGGCAAAACTGTGGTACTGCAGCCAACCACGGTCAGATGCAAGCAGTAGATCCACCCTGGAGTTAGCGCACAGTAGCCATAGTTCAGAGCCATTTAAACCATCATCTACACAACGTATAACGATATTGAACAATATACAAATAATACCTAATTTTCTAACTAATAACTGTATGTGTATGTCTACCTGTAATATGAGAGACAGGTACGCTTGTTGTAGCCAGCACCGACGCGGTGTGTTTAAGCGACACTACGTCACTCAAATGAGTAAACTCCGGTGCACTAGCTATAGACACGATCTGACTGGCAGAGGGACGGTCTCGTGGTTGTTGTGACCAGCACAATACCATCAAGTCCAAGCAATAACTTGGATATATAGTTTCCTAGCAACAAGAGCAATAGATTAATAAACAAATGCTGATATTATTTGATCAGATGTACATACTCTGTAAGTAAGCGGAGGTCGCCCTCCTTCTAATATACACTCCTTCACCGCTTCGTGTCCCTCGAATGGTTGATGCAACGTCAACAGTTCATAAATGAACATACCGAAGGAGAAACAGTCCACTTTTTCCGTATACTCTTCCTCTCCGTTGTAGCGCATAATTTCAGGTGCCATAAAGCCTTCAGTACCACCAAAGCCCTTAGTACCAGATGGCAACGTTAACCGACTTATACCTACATATATCAACACCAACATACAATAACATACAAACCACTAGTAACTAATATGTTGGTTTGCTTACCATAATCAGCCACTTTAATATGGACGGAATGATCAGGATGATCCTCAAACGGTGGAGGCATATCCCAGACTAGAACATTTTCAGATTTCAAGTCTCTATAAATGATTCGTTGTCCATGCAAGTACTCTATTGCTCTGGCAACCTGTGGAGTGATGATTTAGATATAAAACTGTCGGTGATTTATAAAGCAGTAAATATATGCAAGTGCAAGAAGTATATATGTACTTGTAAAATAATAGCCTGTAGTGTGTACGGCCCTACGCGTGCTCCAGATCTTCTATAGTGCCTCAGAACTATGTCCAACGCTCCCTGCGGTGCTAGATCCAACACCAGAGCTAGTGGACTGCTGCACACGCCAACTAGAGGAACGATATTGGGATGTCGAAGTGACAGGAGTATATTCAGTTCTTGTCTGGCGGTACAATATGCCTTGCAAGCGTACTGTAATGGATCTCTGTCCCATTTACCCTATACGTATAATTAATCTCTTGTTAGGCTTCTGTAAAAGTACAGAATACCGTTGATATAGTACCTGAGCTGCCTTGTACGCTATGACAGCTGACTGTCTTGCGTTGGGGCCCGGCTGTACAGGTTGTAGCATCTTCATCGCTACATCCACTACAGTATTACAGCCGCGGTTCTTACACGAACCTTTGAACACGAAACCGAACGCACCGCGACCTAGCAGACGGCCTTTCTTGATGTTCTCTGGACGGATTAAGAATCGTTCGCCCAAGTCCATGAATATCTTTGAAAACATTTTCACATAAAGTAATACATTTGTTCATTAAACATATGTACTAATCTTGTTATTTGTTCATAACGATGAGCAGGTTTAAAACGAAACTTACAGTGTCCGGTGCTATTTGTGACAAGGGTATATCGAAATGACTCGGACATGTGACGCATTTCTTGCCGTAGGCTGCTAGGATACATTCCTCTACCATCCAACTATAGTAGATATTTGCATCTTCGTTGGGTGTCTGTTCCTCTTGGTTATACCCCGGGTAACCCTCCATGGAAGGCATACGGCTGGATCCTGTTGAATCCGGACCCACACCACTGTCTCCATCTGATGTGTAGGACTCTTGTGATTTGCGCAGCCTTGAATGATGGCTGTACTCGGTTTCCATTCGTTTAAATGCCTGTGACACAAATGTATGTTTATAATATGTACAAAGGAACCACAATGTTACATTCTCCCGTCTTTTATTTTACGCTCTACACAGACAATAATAAAGCATTTACCTCGTATACATTCTTATGTGGTGATTCCATCTGATCTGAAGAGGTATGGTGTTGGTGGTTATCCGTTGTGATTGAACTAGACTGTTCTGTTTCTACTGCACTGGCCAAACACTTCGGACACGGCACCAGCCGAGTGACAAGGAACTTTCCTTCAGATGTGTGTACGAAGCGTGTACCTAGTGTTGGATACCAGTCCTCTAGCAGTATATCTATATGATCTACGGCCAGTGCAAGCAGTTGTGTCATACACTCGGCCGTACACTGTACTTCCAGCGGTTCAGTGAATTTATACGCTGATACATCGTGCACTGTTTCAGGTATCACTGGTTTAATCACCAGTGTATCAACAGGAAAGTGTATTTCTAATATGGAAGAATTCATCAAGTCTACATCGCACCAAATGCCATCTTGTTTCAATCGAAATCTGTAAAGGAAAAAATAGAATAAAACGTCTATTATGTCTAATACATATATTATTTACTATAATCTTTGATATTTCCACAGTAAATATATATCTAATTTAACTCTTGAATCAAAACGAACATTAATGAATCTGTCTGCTGGCATGGGAACGGGTAGATATTGTTCGTTTTGATGCGACAGTTAAATCGGTGTTAATGATAGTTTATTTATAGTTTATACTACCTTAATTGTCTGTAATGTACTGTTGAAGTGTGCAGTACTTCTCGCATACGGAATAGCGTGATATCACCGTACTTTAATTGTAAACCCGTTTGCCAAAGTACCCATTCTGTTTTCAAGTCTAGTATTTTAGCTAATTTAGAATCTTGTGCCACCTAAATATGGAATACATATTAGTAAAATAAAGTACATACACTATATATGTATACATTTACTGTTTCCTTACATCTTTCGGTAGGATGAAATACGACCGGACAATGTCGACAATAGTATCATCGGCGAGAATTCTCGATATTAATCGCGACCAGAAGCCAGAAGGGAAGTAAGACATTAGTAACAACCTCGTAATTGCCCTGTTAGGTTCAGCACGATGACTGACAACATACTGAACACTGTCTTCTGCTTTAGTTTCTAAAAATTAACCACATTTACTTAGGAAAAGCAAATACATATAACTTAATTTTGATTGTAACAGCAATCTTTCCTTGCATACAAGACTTACCTGGTACAACAAGAGATGCTGCTGCTGAAGATATATTCAACTTTAACTTATCATCAGCTAGTTCCGAGTACAGCACGGATTTCGGTGACACTGTCAACTTCTTATTCCTTACAGCCCAACCACGTGACCTGAGCGGTACTTTCACTTTAACCATAGACTGAAAGTGTACCGGATGTAGCTGTGCATTGTACAAATCCTCCTCAGAGGGTAACAGTGAGGGAATCAACAAAGTTCTAGAGTCCCATGTGAGAGCCACTTCGAACTTGTTGAGTAAATTCACAATATAACCGCGCGTATCTATCGGGCCAATGTTACTCGCTTTGAAGATATGTTTCAAGTCGTCTAGTTTCATGACACCGGTACGAGCGAACGGATTGATTTCTCGAATGGTGACGACGTGAGCAAGCATATCGCACAACCACTGCGGATCGAGGAAATAGAGATCTTTCAGTGTAGCATCGTCGTAGTGTAGTAATACACCTGCACAGTGACAGTTTAATTACATTAATTCTAAATATCATTGTATTGTATTGAAGAGAAAATAACAGTTCATAACCGCACTACTAGCAAATAATAAGTGTAAATACCATTATCATGTAAGAACAGCGTAGCTTGATGCAGCTCGGCCCAATCCCGGAAACTTCGGTTAAACCGGCTCTGCATTTCCGTTGTCACTATCACCTTGAACTGTTCCGCATTTAACACTGGATCCAGACCTGTCATACGCCTCTCCACCGCCACATGATTAACTACATCCTCCAGTGCTAGGTAGGTGGCAGGAACTCTCTGTTCTAACAGCAGTTCCTTGCTACCGGGCGGTCGCAAACTGAACACGGTATCATATACCAGGTTACAGAGTAACTTGACATTATGCCGAGTCTTGCAGCTAACTTCAATTGTGTCCAACACCCGTGGTAAACCGCATTTCTCTGCATCGACTATGTTAATAAACTTGTCACGGATAACTTGTTGTAACTCTTCGGAAGCGTTTGGGAACACGTCTTGTACCATATCGTAATGGGTGCCGATAATGAGTACGGGTGAGTTGGGTGCACGTGCTTGTATATTCACGAGCCATTGTAAGATTTCACTAATGCCTTTATGACCATCAAGTATCCTCCATACAACGAGATATAGACTTCGCTTTGACAGAAAGTATTGATGCGTTGCATAATACCTATTAGTATAGAACATAGTTATTAAACTACAGTACAATACATCTCTTTCAAGTGAAATATATAAGTTGAATGTTATTAATCCGTAACATTATTGAATTAAATTAAATTGACTTACTCTTTCTGACCACCAAAGTCCCATGTCCTAAACACGACTGGTCCGTGTGTAGAATGATTCCTGGTTTTCTTCTCATACACCCAATCACCTATATCCACACCGACAGTGGACATATTCGTACCGCGTGATGTCTTCACATTAATGTTCTTGTTGCCCATGCGTTTGGCCCAATGTTCTACCGGTTTCTTCCTGGTGCTGCCCTCTTGTCGCAGTTGTTCAAGTAAACTTGTCTTACCGATACCTTGTACGCCGACAATCATAAGTTTCATTCTAGCATAAGGCCGTGCATCTTCCAGTACGGATTTCAAGTAACCGATAATGTCCATTGTTTTATACTTTTTACTCTCGATCATTGATTTCAAAGGTTCTTGAAGTGAACAACCGCGCGTGTTTAGATTCCACAGGCGAGATAGCAAACCCATTTGTGGTGGTAGTTCATAGATATCTACAGAAATATATATTTCATTTGAATTATATAAACATATTAGAACAACTTGAAAGTTCTAATAAAGGCACTTGATACTTACCAATATTGCCACTAATATTCAATACAGATAAATTATTCAATTCATTGATATTATGCGGAATATCCTTCAAGTTATTATTGCTAACATCCAACATGGATAAATTAGGAAACATCAGTCTTGTCTTGCCCAAATGTACAGTGCTCTACCAATTAGAAAACCAATATATTCATCATACCACACAACCAATCAGAACCGAGTAGCGTTGAATTTACCCAATCAGATTCCTCCTCTTCATTGAAACTACCATCTCCATCATCGTCCGTGGCCAATTGTATTCTAGTCAGTTGATTGCCCGCCAACACGAGTGTTCGTAGGTTGTCTAGTCTTAAATGTCTTCGGTGAGTACAGACTGATTGTAGCACAGCATTTCTTACTGATCTACCAGACTGTCGTCTGCCTGAAAATGAACAGATAAAAATGGAACGAAGTCTTGATATGAAATTATATTGTATAAGTACGAAAATAAAAGAAAGATGCAATATAATTGTGTGTGTGTGTGTGTGTGTGTGTTGCCCACCCGTTAGTATGGGTAGTTTTCCCTTAGAATTGTCGCTTTGACAGTAACAAGCTATATTCGCCATTTCCATGCTGTCCTGTGCTTCGACTTGTGGTAAACTTGGCCAACAAGAGATCAAATTGTGACTGAGGTCGAGTTGTTTCAGCGAGTTCGGATAACTGGTAATGTGTGACATGGAACGGAGACTATTGAAAGCCATATTCAAACGGGTTAAATTCACAGCCAAACACGGTAATGGCACTGGTATACTTGTGAACAGATTGTGAGCCAGGTTCAGCGAAGAGAGCTGAGAAGCGTGTTCCATCATAGTATCATCAGAATGTAGTATCTGTTCTGTGACTTCGACATTCTTACACCATAAGTGATGTTTATTAGGTTCTAGTTGTCTGTAAAATAGAAAATAAATAGCAATGAGCTTATTATTCAGAACCGCAGTTATATACTAGTAAATAACTGATACTTACACTAATGTTTTATCTTTCTTCCTATACCGTACCGAATGTGAACATTCCTCACTTGACATGAACTTTACATCCAGTTCAATCGGGTTATCATTGATATCCTCTGATTCACACGTCTCAGTATGCGTTGATAATTGACTATCACTGGAACTAATACTCAACCGATCTGTTTCAGATCTCTATAAAGAAATAATCACACTTATAATCATGTCAACAGCAATGGTTCGGTGGAAGTGATTCAATACATACATCTATTTGACTAACAGGCAATTCTTTAAGTAAATTGAATGATACATTCAATTCTTTCAATTTGGGTGCCTTCCACATATTGTATGGTAAATGTTGTAACTTATTATTGGACACTACCAGTGTTACAAGCGATGGAAGTCTAAATATTGCCTCAGGGATGTTCTCAAGTCGATTATCTTGTATGTACAATTCTTCCAATGCCGGACACGTATAATCATACTGGGTTTCGTGTAGTGAATTCTTCTTCCCCCGGAAGGAACGTCGCAGTGAAGCGGTATTCCCAGTCGGTAAGGGTAGTTTCTCGATCTTGTTCTGTGCAACATTCAAATACTTCAAACTGTACAACTGAAATATCTCGATCGGTAATGAAGTCAGACTATTGCTCGAGATGTCCAGACGTGTGATGGCGTACAGTGCGACATCATGATAACGCGGATTCTGTTTCAACTTTGGATTCAGATGCAACGCTGCATCCGTCAACCATTGCGGACGTATCTGTGACAAATGGCAACGTTGGTTGTGCCAATTGATCATTGTGGCAACGTTAGGGAAAATGGAACTGTACGTGAGACTTGTGAAATTTGAGAACATGGCGAACTGGGAGGAAGAAATGTTTTCAGTCATTGATTTCTTGTTAATTTTGTACTCTGGATCGGGATTCGCCTGGAAATAATTAACACATAACTATATTAATAATTTCACTTTAAATTCACTTCAAATTACTTTGACATTTGTTATTATTTTGTTGTTATTTAACACTCGAACTTGCTATCGAAAGTTCGAGTGTTCAAATCAACCCATTAAACTACAAGCTACATATAAGGATTGAATAATCACTAGTATATGAAACATATATACCTTAATTGACAATAATTTAGCAGTAAGAATTTCATCCTTATTTCTAACTGCAACACACAGAGCTTTGCATTCATCGTCTCTTGCGCCGAATTTCAGCAGCAGATCAGTCATTGATAAGTTCCGGTTGCGGCACGCCTCAACCAACGCCGAAGACTTGGTTGTACTGCATTCATCGTCACCTATACTACTTGTCATCTGTACCACAATCAGAGATGTATTAGTTATAAGTATGTGTGTATGATTCACACTACATATACAGGATGTACTAGTTAGTATGTGTGCTTACTTCATTTATATCATGGTCGGCTTGTATCATAAGATTTGGATTGGCACCTGACTGTAGTAACAT
Source organism: Calosoma granatense (assembly GCA_022063505.1). NCBI lineage: Eukaryota > Metazoa > Arthropoda > Insecta > Coleoptera > Carabidae > Calosoma > Calosoma granatense. The sequence continues at coordinate 4,971,225 of JAGJTL010000112.1, forward strand.
TAAAACTATATCGTAATCTTGTCCCTTGACAGCTGCATGGAGTGCTGTTTCCATTTCATTGTTACAGTACATGTCGAACTGGAGCGGGCATATGTATGCTTCGTTGCCATCATTCTGTACAATCAAATACAAAATTTGTACTTGTAAAGAAGTGTTAAGAATCCTGAACATTCGCATTCGTGATAAACTGAACTAGTGGTAATTCGCACTAGTAAAAACTTAAACTACTAACAATTTTGGGAATCCAGAGTAGGGAATAGTTGAATTACGAGAGAATTCGCAGTTATGAAAACTATTGGACATTCGCACTCGGGAAAGAATTGAACTATTGGCAATTCGTCATTACTTACTACAATTTATTTCCTACTAGTTTCACTGACCTGTGACAATTCTAACGACTCGCCTCTGGACAAATTCAGTTTGGACATAATGCTCTGGATACCATTGGATATTCGTCTTCTGGTGGGACTCATCGCTGGCGGTGCATCAGCACTGGGAGTCACTTCTTTATCCTACACACAACATTGACGGTATTTATAGAAACAAACGTAATTATAGATAGTACCGCGGCCTTTAAAAGAATGTGAAATCACATTAACACACATACAGAGAAATCATTAAACCACCAATTGTATTATTTGCAATACGGAAATCATTAATTTTATGAAAGCAATATAATTGATACAATAGTTTTTAATTTTGTATTAAGAAATGCAGTCAATTAAGTTACATTCAAACATTAAACTGTTGAGAAACATTGTAATTCGTCCTAGGATTTTGACACTTGATTCTGTATTTCTATTGGTCAATAATGTAAACGCTTCTTACGAATTCTGTAATTCTATTGGTGGAGTTTGTAAAGGGTAAAAATAAAACAATTACTTACACAGTTGATTCTGGTAGCTTTGACACGAAATTTTAAAATAATCTCCACCATTTTGAGATTTCCCAATAAACAAGCAACGTACAAAATATTTTGGCCGGTAACATCTCTCTCGTTAATATCGAAAGGCATATAATATTCCCACTGATTTGTACAGTCCCTAAGTATAACGACAATATTATCATCATTAACTAATAATAATAAATGTATTTATAAAGTTCAGTAACGTACTTGAATTTCTTCAATACATGTGACGGGTACGGAAATTGAAATAATAAATCTATGACAGAGATATGTCCGTTTATACAACAAGCATGAATTGGAAGCCATCTTTCCACGGTATGTTGCTGGAAAATGAAACGGTCAATTAAGTTAAAACCCATGCCACACCTACATAGATGGATGCTCTTATACAATAGAAAGAAATTAATTTAATTAACTCATAATTGTGTAATGTGTACAATTTACCTGCACTAATTCAGGGAATCGGACTATCAACATTTCAACTATATCTTTATGTCCATGGTAACATGCGATATAGAGGGGGGAATATTTCGTGACAGGATGATACCTGCCATCCGCACCATTATCTAGTAATACTTTCACTATTTCCTTACGACCTACCTGACAGGCACTACAAACAAAGTGTCACTTTATATTCTATAATTTTATTAAATATTCCTGCCTTACGTAAAGAGCAAAGTGTTCGCTCCACTTGGTGCCATATTTATGATCAGTTCGACATCAGATGTAATTGTTGATATTAGTTTTTTGACAGTGCCAACATCCCCCAGTATGCAGGCTTCACGCAATGCTGCATGTATATCTTGTCTAGCCTTTTCTCGAGCGTCTAAAACAAGTTTGAACATCTAAATATCTAAAGAAAGCATTAATTTAATCATCTGTACAATTACGAGTATACAGAGTTTAGAAAGCTGACTTTATTAAAAACAAACACCAAAACATAAACTTGCCTAATACAAGGCCTGGTTGATATACATCATCTGTAAAATAATCGCAAGCATCATAAGCCTGTTCGGGCGATGTCATTTTTTTAACCGCTGTTTTCACTTGTTTCTGCATCATTATAAACTGTCACTGAATTCTCTAGACTATCACAGAAACACCGAGAATAAACATACGTAGGCATCAAATTCATAAATGTACAACAAAAAACACACACAACTCTGTCAATAGTTTTCAATTATAAAACATCACTAAGTATACAGTTTATTTTTATACTGAAGGCGAAAGTGACTAATTCAATTGAGAGATCCATGATACGATTAAGCACTGAACTTTGACGACACTAATCCAATTTTAGTTTTCACTTTTCTACATAGCGAATTCATCACAATTTGTTGTTGATAAATATGCGTAACAACTGTCACAAGGCACTTTGTATTTTCTTTAATAAAAAAAAACCTAGCCTAAATGCTTAGAAAAGTGACGTATCAAAAATATATTTCGATATAAAAGTATAAATCGATGTTTTGTGTTGATAAATATTAGTAGATTGTTTATATAAAACAAAACAGACAGTCAGTTAACGATATACCGGCCTACTACATACAAGTTCACGGGAAATCTAAATGTATGTATGGTAGGGTATATGGAGAAAATCAATAGTACAGGCTGGATAAAAAGTAGAGTTTACTATTAGAAATTGATCAATGTGGCTTGAGGACTGCGGTTATGCGCTTCGCTGCGTTCACCGTATCGAATTACGGGTCATTAATATCCGTCATTAAATAGATACAATTGTATAGGTACATATGATGATGCACCGTTCACAATCCATTATAGTGGTGTATTTATAGCACAACACACAGCCCTCCTAGATTCACTGTCACTGACGATATTCTCTTATTTCATTTACACTGCGTATGTTAAACTTTTATACGCACCGGGTATTTTATTTATATTCTAGTTTATTTAAAACAACAAATTCACTATAAAACAACTGATCTTAACAGAAACATGTGCACGAATTTGCAATATGATTCATAGTGCTGTGATTTTTTTATATCTACAAGATATCGTTATCAAAATATAAATGTTAAACCGTAACAATGACACCTACGTGAACGATATATGATTTTTATAAACATTTGCATAGTTTTTTTGTTATTTTACTCGTGTTTTACCACAAAAACACCGCAATAGATAAAAACAAAAGTGCAAATAAATATATCATTATTTTCCTGTACAGATAAATAATGTTGTCAATAGTATTCTCCAATCAAAATTTAAACATAATCAGTCAGATAATGAATTGACCTAATTTCAGTGATATAATAGAACCCAATCACAACTATAATTGTTACTGGTTACTAATACTAGTACCATTTAAGATCAAAACTTATAGTATAATGTAAATGTAAGACGTAAATTCGTACCTGCAGCTTCACGTAATAATAACATACAGCTACTGTGTCCAGACTTGTCCGCTATATCAAATGCAGTCATACCATTTGCATCCCGTACCAGCATACTAGCATTGTATTCCAGCAATAATTTCACATTACTGTCATGTCCATGCTCTGCACTTAGATGCAAAGCAGTCTGCAACAATAATCAATTCATTATTTTATGAATAAAAGCAAACACGGTTAAATATTCCAAGCTACAGTACACACAGGAATCTAGAGAAAAACATAATTTGTTCTTCACAAAAACACAACTGGCTTAAAGTAACTGTCACTTTTTCATACAAAAACAAACAAAAGAAACTCACTCTATTTTCCCCGCGCGGTCCACATTGGATGTCAGGATTTGCCCCAGAATTAAGTAGTATTCGTAAACATTTCGAGTTCTCCGTGATCGCTGCAGCATGGAGCGGTGTACGGCCCCAGTTGTCTTGAGAGTTGATATGAGCCAACTGGTCCCCATGAAGCAGATCTTCAAGGAGCTCGGCATTATCCCACAGAGCCGCCTTAAAAATAACACCAGTTTAAAATCTACTCAAAAATGCCATACCATAACAACAAATACTTGATGCAACAATCGCCCGGGGAAGTCTTCATCTTCAGGACTTGAATCTAACATATTTGTTTAAAAGGTTTCACTGTCGATAATTGATAACAAGATTTACGTATTTACATTACTGCTATGCATAGTTATTGTTATTTACCGTGCATATTAGCATAAAACTATTTCAAATTGATAACACAAACATCGCGACCACCACTAGCCTTCGAAAATTTTGACAGCTGAGTTCTGCAGGAATTATGGGAAGAGGGGAGACAAAGTGGCGGGTTGCTTAAATGATTTTTTCAGGTGTAATTAAATTTAATACTTACGGAATACATTTGTCACTTAGCATAATTGCTTAATATGTTGTTATTTAATTAACCATGATGTGCGATAGAACTTTGTACTCGTTATCGTAGGCTTGCGCAAAACTTCCCATAACTTGATATATGCACATAAATGTACATAGATTTTATGCAGATAAACCAGTAGCGATAAATACTGAAACCGCATTCGGTCACAAAGATGTGAACTAAATGAAAAGCAGTATATATTGTTTTTCATACACCATTTACATAGCATCATGTAATTACTGAATAATAAGCGGTATTTTATATCATGTTCAAGATAATTTAGCACGTCCTTGAAAAACGTCATTAGTGTTTTATGATTTTATGCAATGACTTTGAAAATATCAGCTAAATACTACATTTTTACTTCCAAAATGTAAACAAATTTTATATCCATGACAATATGGTTTGCCTTTCTTAAAATTTGTTTATCATTTACTTTTAAAAGCAGATTCAAACTAAAGCTAAAATCAATAAATATTAACTTGTTATTTCTATGTATTTATGGAAACAAGGCAAGGCAGTGTACAGTACAGTACATACAAATAAAAACAACTGACACGTATATTTTTATGTATTTTTATTATTTATAATATATAAAATCAAAGTTTATTGTTTCTGACGTTTCGTCGTTGCCTTTTCGACACTGTCCGTCTTCTTCTTCTTCTTGCCCTGTTTGGCACCGTCGACACCGCTCTCTGCCTCCGTGAGCCACATCTCGATGTGACAGGGTGACGACATGTACGGGTTGATGCGACCGTGGGCACGGTACGTGCGTCGCCTCAGACACGGCGCCCTGTTCACCTGAATGTGCTCAATGACGAGCCGGTCCACGTCCAAACCGCTGTAATCGGCATTGCTCTCGGCATTTCTCAACATCTGCAACAAGAACTCGGCGGACTTCTTGGGCCAACGACCCTGGGTGGTGCCCCACTGTTTCGCCTGGGAACAACGGCCCACACCGCCATTGAAACGTCTGAACGGCACACACTCCTTATGCTCGGTGACGTTCTTCAGGAAGGCCTGAGCACGACGCAGAGGCATCTTCTTGATGGCCATGGCTGTCTCGCGGGTGTTCTTGAAATGTACCCGCAAGTTGGAGCCGCGAGCTTTGCAAGTCTTGCTCGCTACATCCGGTTCACGCGAATAACGACCCATTATTTAGTGTTCTGTAAAAAGAAACAAATCATGACATTATAAACAAAAGCATACACTAAACTAAATATGAACTTGCTCATGAGTAAGTATCCTAACAAATATTTAGTAAAACCGACAATTTCATGAAATACATTATATTCTACACATTGCTAAATGTAAACATTTTCTACAAACAAAAAATCTCGAGAAAAAAAACACGGGAGCCCTACAAAATAACAGTAGAACAAAAGCCTAAGGCAACACCATGAATAATTAAACATTTTACCAAAATATCAACAACATTACTCTGAAATAAACAAATATTAATAAACAACGTTAGTTATTATATAAATGGCAAAATTTAAAGCGGCCATGCCGACATTTATACCAAGGCGTATCTGTCACCACGACACAATAATTTAACATCAAACTTAAACGTTCTTTAGCTACAGTTAATATTTAAATTATCTTACTACCACAAAACTACACCTTCCGAAGTGAAATCTTGAAACAAATGCTTGAAAACAAGAAAAATGCTACGAAACTTTTAGACAACACGTGTTGATACCATTTTGTTCCAAGTTAATTATAACCTAAACTTTGAACCATCTAAACCGATAAAATACCGAAATATAACGCACAATTATTGTTTATAGTTATTAATACACTTTCACTAAGTACAAAATTAACAATTTATACTTAAACTACTTCAAATATAAGCAAATTTAGTGTAATTCTGTTACCTATAATTTTCCACGCGGACCTACACGAACGCCGCGTATATGAAGAAAGAGAAACCGACTAGTACACTCTCTGGCAAAAACATTCACTGTAGGCCTCTAGTTCGAAATATGGAAGATGGAGGTCGGA
>JAGJTL010000112.1:4992540-5041731 GCA_022063505.1 Calosoma granatense
TGAAGAGGTTTATATTTTCCACGGACCCTAGAAAAAATTATTAAGTGCAGTTTACTAATTTTCAAACAGGAATTCATATAATAATTGAAACAAAATAAATAACACTATAAAATAAACCGAATAATTATCGTGTAAAATACGATGAAATTCACAACATTTGAAAAGTTGTACTGATCGTTTTTCATAAATAATATTATAATAATTTTTACATATTTGAAATTTACAGAGTTAGTATATACTTATTGCGAAAATCTATCTTTATAACACTTATATTTAATCAAGAAAATGTAAATTATCTTACAAACTTACAATGGTCGTCAGCGTGCGAAGCCATCTTCAAATACAAACCCAAAATGTAGGTTTACAAAACACAGCTTTATGCAAAGACACAAAAAGAACTAAAATCACTACTATAATTCATATTAAATAAAGAATAAGAACCCCAAGTTAGGTTAGTGGTAAACAGTCAGAACGAAAATTAAGGCATGGATGTCTCATTTGAAAATAAGACGGTTATCCCACGTGTTCATTATATATATGTACAGTCATCCCCCGACTTACGAAATACGCGACTTACGTAAATTCGCAGTTACGTGATAATTTTTTTATTTGAAAAGTGTTAGATCAGTTTGTTTTTATATTCTTTTATATATTTTTATAGATTATATACTGCAGTTTCTTACGAACTTACACTTAAGCAATTTACAAATTCGACTTAGGTAAAGGATTACAAAACGCATTGCTTAGGTAACGCGAGGAATGACTATACATGTGTATAATAAAAACGTATGATAACCATCTTATTTTCAAATGAGAAATCTATGCCTTCATTTTCATTCTCATTCATTCATCAAAATTCAATTTTAAATTACATGGAAATCTGAACTGATATATATCTAAGCAGAGCCGCCGCGTCTTATTGTGCGGCGTGTGCGGTGCACGAGTAAAGATGAATTAATGAATCAGTGCACATACGTACAAGAAAAATTAACAGATCCAGCCACAGGATATTCTGATATAAATGGAGTAGATTTATCTGAAGAAATAAGAGCTCTGGAGATCCATTTGAGTTACGACATACTTTTTAACTCTTCCTGTAACAGTAGCTACCGGCGAGCTTTCATTTTCCAAGTTAAAAATAATAAAAAATTACTTAAGATCTACCATGTCCCAGGAACGATTAACGGGTTTAGCAATCATTTCCAATCAGCATCATTTAAGTGATTCGCTTGATCAAGAGATTTAGTTAAACAAATTGCACCTTTAAAAGCGAGTAAAATAATGTTATGGTTAGAAAAATACTATGATTTATTTTTGAAAGTGACTATGCTGAAGTACTATCACTGATAGGTAAATATACGCATTTATTTTTTTTCTATAATGGACGGAATAGTTATTTTTTGCACACAGGCGGCCGTACCTCTCGCGACGGCCGTGTATCTAAGAGTTCAAAGCATGTATAATATGTTCAATATATTCCGTTCATATTTAAATATCCTACTTAAAAGTGAATACAGATAAAATATAAATATGTGAGATTTCCCCTTTTCGTTATTTTAATATATTAAACATTTTTCGTCTTCAGTTCTCTTCTGATTTTGAAATTATGCCCGAAATTAAAATAACTGTTGACATATTTAAGAAACTATTAATAATAAAATTTCGTTATTCTATCTTAACTTGTCAGAGAGAATAGTAAAAATATGTTCAAGGAACTTCAAAACATGTACAGGTAACCGTTTTATAACACGGTTCCTAGAAAATGTCGTGTTGTGTGAAACTGTGTTATATGAACCTCAGAGCCATTACAAGAAGGAGCGGTTCCGAAAAATAATTAAGAATAAATATATTTTTAAATAAGTTATAACTATTTTCATTTTAATAATATTAACTTAATAATTTTCGCTCGATTTGATTAAAATCTTCATTCTCTGAATCCTATTTTATTTTTGTATGTATCACGTATTGAATGCCCGTAGTGTACAATTTAGATTTCTAAATACCTACATACATATGTTAAATAGCAGAAGTAGTGTTTTACAGATGTTTCCGCAAATTTCTGATCGTGTCTACAGTAGGGTTACCTGTATTTCTATCAAACTTCTGGAATAATACTTCTAATAGGTTCTAAAAAATTCATACAACACATATATTTTGTATAAAGACATTTAATAAATTTCAATTAACAAAAATAAACAACATTCTGTTATACATAAATATTTATAACGCAAAACAAAAAGTCATTCTGACTGAAATCACAAATTACGTAGCACCATAACATTTTAAAATGATAAATGTTATAATTAGTGCTACCAATAATACTGATACGAGTATTATAAAATTATACTTATATTAATTAAAGTAGTAATTAACACGAAAGTACCACTGTTTAAACCCTGTCTAAAAGGTACAAACATGTTTATGTATTAAACTATGTCATTTGAAAAACATCGATAACAGTGTTTAGTATTAATATGATAATATCATTGTTTCAATTATTTTATCTATGTAATAAACAATCATAGAAACGCAAAGTTATATATGTTTTAGTATCAATAGGAACTAAAATATTTTTAAAACAAACAAAAATCTTATCATTCATCAATTATAAAATTCTGGAGCGATGCATGCAACTTAAAAAAAAAAATGTATTTCAAAACAAGAGGAATAGTAAAAAAATATATAAAAGTCCGATGGCATCTTACATCCTGGAACTTTTCTTTATCGGTCGACCAACGGGTTTTTCTGTAGGCTCTAGTTGCATGGGTGTCTTTGGTTTACAGTTAGTAAACATTGTCCACAGCATAATACCAATATGTGAATCGAGTTCCTCACCTTCACTGAAATTCGTATTTAAAAGGCCTCTGGAAATAAAACATAATCATCATCTAGCTAGAGTTTTTAGATTTTCGTTCTCATGACACAAATATGCATATTAATTTGTTAAAAAAATACAAACAATTGAATAACACTGTTGTTGTTGGTGATACTTACTTTACTTGTTCAAAAGTAACATCGGCTCTGCTCAACCAATCAATCGGGCAGTTATTGTTGTAATGAGACAGTTCACTAGAAGGTCCACTGAGTAAACGAGCGATTCCCTGGAAACAACTCGAACCCTGTACTGTGAATATTAACACAACTGTCCGTCCAGTCTGTAACAACAATATCGACAAAGTCTCATATATGCATCTGTATAACATATAAATTATGCTTGTGTATTATTACCTGTAACACTTTTATAAGTTTCTTTTCGAGTTGAGGAGAGAACAACCAAGTCTTCTTCGTAATAGAAATTTCAATGGATTTAATAGTGGCCGGTTTGATTATGTAGAACGAGGTATGTTCGGCGTTTCGTAGTTGCACGGCATGCGGTTTATCGTATGTCGGCGGTTCATATCCTGCCGATAGTGGTGGACTCATTGCACTTGATGGTTCCGGTGTATAGGACTGTTCAGGTGGGAAAAACGGACTCCATACTAATGGTGAATGTAATGTGAAACGTGAATCTACATTGTACGGTTCCTTTGGTGGTGCGAATGAGGCGTTCAATGCGAAAGACGGATTTAACGCATATGCACCGCTTATGTCAACATTAATTCCGTTATCTTTAAAATCAGTCTCTCCGCCGGCAGTACTATCAAAATATTCCGATGTTTGTGAATAATACGGATTCATTTTGTACTGTTGCATCGGATGATAGTACGGACCACTAGTAGACATGTTCATATTTTGAAAACCCTGGCTTAACATGTTCATGTCATTTATGGGGTACATTGGTACCGCATAATTATACGGTGGATTGTATGGCACAGTAGCGGGTTTATGCTCCTCAAAAGCTTTTTCCGGAACATCCGCACTCTCCAACTCCCCTTCCAAATCTTGTGGTACATATTTGTTGTAATGCTCTGGAGTTACACGGTTCAAAAATAAAATTTCCGACATGACACTGCATTGTTTCTTCATTACAAATCGTTGTTTTTGGTTCGCTGCGGTATTCGTATCGTGCGGATAATGATTCGGCATCATAATCTTAGGTCGTTGTCCAATACCCGGGGGCTGTAAATATCCTGTAAACGTGTCTTCTTTCGCTAAAATTGTAGACAAAGTTTGTAACAGGGCTTCATCATGCCCCGTATATAGTTTATGCGGATTGATGATCTTTTTTCTAATCATGCAGTTGAGTTTATTTCGGAATGCCGATACTACATGTATTACATTCGCTTCTGCTTCAAATACTATCCAGTCGTTCAAAACAATTGTGGGTTCCTCGGCTTCGTCATCTGATTCACTACCTTCTCTCTCCGCTGGATTATTATTTACATTATTATCCAGAAATAATGCTACCTATTGAGGAAAAAACAAAACCATAGTAAACAAAATGAATCGTAGAAAGAGTATAGCAAAATTTACAGTCAGTGGAGTAATGCTGGTAATAGAACGCATATTGTACACGTTACCCGAACGTGATAACTCTTCATAAATCAACCAATCAGAGGGGATTTTTGATACACTCTGTGCATGATCAGAATTGTTGTGCCCACGGTCACTGCTTCGTAATGCCGACGTTGTATGAATCATAACTTTCTTTTCTTTTCTACAAACGATACATTTGTGTTTAGAAACCCACCCAAATTAAAATAAGATTATTAATTAGACTTACTTGGTTTTTATTTGTTTTGAATGTCTGTTGATAAAAGCAACATTTGGATATAATCCAGTTGCTAAAATGGCTTTAATCAAGGCCCAATTGTTAGCGTTTTCATTTAGATCTCTAATGTCACCGGGAGGTTTAGTCTTGACAAAACCACTGGCACGCAACTGGGCCAACAGTTGTGAACGTATATTTACAACCATTTCCATTGTAGCTGTACTCACAAAGTGCTTGTTACAGAATGTCTTTTCCGACTTGGATACTCGTGCCTCCTGAAATAGTTTTCTTCAATGTGACATCGGAGAATAAACTAAATACACTTTGTAAACATTACCTGCCATGCTTGAAAAACACGAAGTAAAATTGCATGGTCACTGAAGGAATTTAAAGAAAACTGTTTTCTTATATTTACAGCCAAACTTTTCTGTTGATGCACACTCGGAAGAACGAACGGATCCCTAAAATAGCAAACAATAAATAGATTTTAGATCAAAATGAATATCGCTGAAATTATTCATAATTCTATAAATACGATAGATAAATCTAAATGGAAATTACCATATAATGAACTTACCTATAGCTGAGGAAGGCCACAATGGTGAGCATAGGATCTATACACTTAAATATCACAGAGAATAAAAGCATTTTGGCCAGTCGTGGTTCTACGGGCAAGTCTACTAAATGCTGACCCAAAAAGGTCAGATCTTCATTCTCATCTAACGCGTCAATCTCTTGTAGATGTTTTATAGCGCTATTCACAGCCATTGCCGATGGGGCTTCTATAGCACGTGCAAGGAAATCTGCTATTTTAGTTTCTTTCGGAGCTAGCATTTTTGTTTGCAGACATAATTCCTAAAATAGAATAAAGTTTATCTATTAAACTACTGCTCTCTATGCGAACACAGAAAAAATTACAACAAATATGTTCTAATTATATACAACAAGTTGTAAACTTACATGCAAAGGCATACGAAGTATTTCTGGTGCAGCAAAAGACTGCATGGAAGTATAACGATACTTCGAGAACATATGGTAGCAAATACCTGGCTGAGTGCGACCAGCACGCCCAGCCCGCTGCTTAGCTCCAGCCTGTGATATCCAGGCACACTGTAAGCTACACACTCCTGTCACCTAAAATAACAAGTATTGCACAATGTATAATGCATTCAGTTAGTTCACAATCACAATCTTACCGCATCGTAACATTTTTCTTTAACTTTTCCCGAGTCAATAACGAATACTACATCATCGATGGTAATACTGGTTTCAGCTATGTTTGTGGATAAAATAATTTTACGTTTTCCAGGCAGTGGATTAAAAACTCTATGCTGGTCACTAATCTGCATGTGTCCATGCAACAAAAAAATCTCATAAGGTATTGTGTTAAATCTACTATCTGACATTACACTATCTTTGACGGTGATTATGTCTTCGTAGCCGGCAAGAAACACTAGGATACTGCCCCTCGCAGTATTTCTATGTATGTGACACAACAGCAGATGGAGCAGGTCAAAGTCAATCACTTGATCTGATATGCTACTCTGGTATAATTCCAGTAACTCTGTTGAATCGTGACCAATGGTCTGTTTAGCTGCCTGTCCTGCTGGTTCCGTCTGATCATAGGTTTCGTAAAGTTTTAACATCTCTGCACAATCAATGTGTTGTCTCATACAGGCAAAGTCGAACGCTGTACAATTATCTTTCGACCATAGTTTAGTATTCGCACCGAAAGTAAGTAGTTGCACGCATATATTGTGGTTTCCGTGCATTGCAGCTGCCATTAATCCAGTGTAACCGTTTGCTGAATGTTGAAAATTGATCGGTACATGATCGGACAGTATGAGTTGCAACAACTGTGCAAATGAATCATCTGAACCGTGTTCAACACATTCCATTATACATTCTTCCATCTCAATCTTTAAATCAGGACTAATAATGTCTGTGACAATTTCTGGTAGAGCATCTACTGTAGGCCGAGTACACGGTATGGTAACTCTTTGTTTCTTTTTCTGATCTCGCATAATTTGAGACTCGTAATTTGTCATTTTCAATATATCTTCCAGATAATACTCCGTTACGGGATGTAACCTGCCTGGTATAGTAATAACCGGTGCATTGTTAAAGTAACGTACGAACGTAGCTACGTCAATTGTAGCGGACATAAGTATGAGCCGCAGATGTGGATAACGAACTAAGCATTCTCTCAGACAGATTAGCAGAAAATCTGAGAATCGATCACGTTCATGTATTTCGTCAACTATGATGTGAGTAAAGGAATTCAGACACGTGTCGCCATTCATAAGTGTACGTAGAAGAATACCATTCGTGCAATAAACAAGCACAGTCTTTGGACCAACACACGACTCCAGTCTTATATGAAAACCAACAGTTTGTCCTGATTTCTCACCGCGTTCTGCAGCTACTCGTTCGGCAACTGCGACGGCTGATATACGCCGTGGTTGAGTACATATTATGCGACATTTTTCATAACAGGACGCGCAATCCAATATGAACTGCGGTATTTGAGTCGTTTTGCCAGATCCAGTCTCACCACATACGATTAACACTTGGTTGCCAACAATTGCCTCAATTAATCCCGCCCGCATTGGCCAAATTGGTAAACTCATACGAAAATTAATAAGCTCGTTCGTCAGTCCAAAAGTTGGCATTTGTGGTATTCCAAATGCCAACAGGCCCATGTTGGTATCTCCACTATCTACCTTAGAACGCATTCTTGTACCGTATGTATCTGACCTATCTTTTGCACAAGGGTATCTGTTTACAAAATCTGTCATTGTCGAGATATTTTGTTCAGTTATTGTCAGCATCATTCTGTCTATGTTATATATACTGTTGTTTGGTTTGGATATAACAAGATATCGTGTAGGTTCCTTTCCATGCGATTTAGAACGAAGACCCATCGTTTTAACGTAATCATGTACCCATGCTCTCTCGATATTTGTTAAGGTACACGGAAATTCATAAGTTTGTGCGTTTTCATTTTGTAAAAAGCTACGTAAAACAATTTCGGCGTTTACACGAAATTTCTCAGATACTATTATATTTTTTGCGGGTTTACGTGGTGCCATAACGTATAATGGAAACTGTAAATAAATAATTAAATAACATTTTTACACATGTACAAAACATATTTGTTAATAATTACTTAATATTAGATTACGTACAAATATATTTGATTTCAGAAATAAAGCTAACCTATTTTTATTCGCGAAAAACGCGGGAAAACAAAACAATCAAATGGTCCCATTTATAACGAACTTATTAAAAATACAGTCACATAAATAGCTTACCAGTTACGAAACATAAATATCTGGTAAAAACAGAAAATTTATTTACGAAATTCGAAATATTTTAAATATAAAGGGCACCAAACACTTTCTTGCACAATAGAAAATAAACTACAATAAAGAACGAAGTAGAAAATATCACATTGCCAACCTATGAAACTTGCGTAGCCATTAGGTATGCGCATCACATGATATTAGTTACTTTATGCTTATTATATTGGATATTCTGACTGTCAGTTAGACAGTTTATCGTAACATTTTCCAATTTTTTGAAAAAATGTGAAATATATTTATACACAAAAGAATGGAAAATAAAACAGATGTGGTAGTAAAAACTGTGGAACATTCTATACCTTTGGATGTGTTGAATGATCTATGCAGGTGAAAGTCACGTATGACCTACAAAAACAAAATAATATTTCTGTATAATTTTAGTCGATTTATCATTAGTGTTCCTGATGCGGCAAAACAGAATTTGGTGAGAATATGCTTTCAGATAGAATTAGCGCACTGGTTTTACTTAGATTTTTATTGTACGGACGATGTTAAACTAAGGTCTTGTGGTATTAAAGAATTTGCAGCACATATATTTCAGGTATTGAAATTATAATATATTTGCAAAAGAAAGAGTATTAACAATCATTTTACAGCATGTACCATTTTTACACCCACATGCAGAACATGTGGACAAAGTTCTAGAGGAATGGAGAGAATATAAACAATCAGTACCTACGTATGGAGCTATATTACTGTCTGAAGATTTGACCCATGTACTTCTTGTCCAGAGTTACTGGGCGAAAAATTCATGGGGTTTTCCTAAAGGAAAAGTTAATGAAGATGAAGAACCGTCGCACTGTGCCATTAGAGAAGTAATTACTCGAATCATACGCTCTGTTTCTAATCTTAAATACTAACCTCTATATTACTTTTTTATGTTTGAACAGGTTTTGGAAGAAACAGGGTTTGATATTAGTAGTTTAATCGATAAAAATGAGTTTATTGAATCAGTAATCAATGATCAATTAGTACGATTGTATCTAATAACTGGTATTGATAGAAATACGACATTTCAACCTAGAACAAGATATGAAATCAAATGCTGCGAATGGTTTGCTTTGGCCGATTTGCCTTCAAGTAAAAAGGATTGTACGCCAAAAGTGAAGAAGGGCGTTAGCCCTAATGCGTTCTTTATGGTACTACCGTTTGTGAAACGAATGAAGCGATGGGTCTCGGATAAAACGCGAGCAAATACACAAGGACGAAGAAATAGAAATAAATCGGAGAGTGATTGTACATTGAAAACTAAATCTACTAAAGGGGCACACCAATCGGTAAAAGGTGACAAAGACGAAGACTCATTGAGAAATAAAACTGTGTCTCCTGTTCGAAGTTCTGGTAAAAAGGTGGAGAAGAAAGCAGGTTTTAAACGTCAACTATTCAGTGGTGAATTCAAGGGAATACTGGATCCTTGTGAATTTTTCTCACCATCATGGTGTAATTTCAAGTTTGACAGAAAATCAATTTTGGATTGTTGTCCATAAACAGCCATAAACATAGAGTTTACTTGAAAATTCTGATTGTGTCATATGTAGACTTAAATTTCAGTTTAATTTATACAGTTTATTACTCCAAGATAAATGGCATTCAACACCGTTTTATTTAACATAACATGTAGCTCACTTTTTTCCCATATTACAGAACGAAACTAATTAAAAATATAACTGAAACCTATAACCTGCATTGCCTTGATAAATGCGAAAGCAGAATACAAGAGTTCAACAACATTATGGTATTTTAGAACATTTAAATCATTACATTTTAACTATATAACTCTTGTACTGAATAATCTAACGTAATGTTTTACTGTAAAAATATTATCTACTTAAAAAAATCAGTATTTTTGAAAATGTTCAAATATGAATATTTTTAATGGAAAAGCAGAAAGAAATTATATTCTGTTTTTTAATGTATAATATTGTATTGTGATAATCTACATTATTTTGATGTGCATTTTAATTCAAGATTTTCAAAAATACTGTTTGCACATAATTTATTGTGAATTATCATTTTACTATAAGTTTTATTTTGACATCTTTCATATGTTTATGCAAAGAAATTGACGAATTGAATAAATGAATGATTTATAAATTTTTCTGGTAGTTTATTATCTCCTTGGTAGGACGACAAAAAGAGAAAAGTTTTAGTTGCACTGGTTATAATCGTGAGTAGCCCTACTTGAATGTTGCGCTGTTGTCAGTCGTATTGAATGCGCATAAGATAGTGCAACTGCCATCATGGCGGCTCCACTGACAGCCGACCAAGAGTTGGTGAGTGTTTTCATTTATAATTTATTTATAATAATATTGTTTTAGGATTACTTATATCTAAACTATATAGTGCCTGTTTATGCTACCCTCCGTACCGGTATTTTCGGAACACCAGTGTATATCGTCTTGAACGTATAATACAAATAGAATGATTATAAAGCTGACAAATGAGTTTTGGTTTTGGTGAAAATTGCCCACGTATCAGTCTTTTATATTGTACATATTATAAACTATATAAAACTCTATTACATATGTACAACAATTGTTTATTAACATACATTGTTTAATTTATTATACCAAATATAGTGCGCACCTTCCCGCGAAAATATTAGTAAACAAATTGTGAAGGTAACCAACATATAGTTATCAGTGTGAATCGAGTTTTCGTTTATTATTTTCATCGACAACCTGTAGATTCTTAGTTCTGGCAATAATAAAACTACAGAATCTTTAGTATCCTAATATGTTTTGTACTTATTTGAACATGAAAAGTTTTAAAGAATGTTTATTTGTGTTCTTATTGCACGGTAAGTGGGAGTTTGTGTGTTTCATGACGAACATTTTCTTGTAATACAACTGTAGTCTCATATAAGTGTAGAATTTATGTTAAAAACAAAAAATAAATATATTCAAACGTGTACTTGTTGTATAATACCGTATTTATTTATTTAATATACATTTTCTTTTTTCGTGCATTCTAGAAATATCAAAATCAGTAAGTAGCACTACCAAAAGAATGTAAAAACACATTATTTACTTTTTTTGTACAATGTCGTAAACGTATTGATAAAACCCGGGGAACAATGTGGAAATATACATATGCGTAAATGATATTTGAATAAGTTGTGTGATTATAAACAAAATGATATGAATGACGTAATGTGCTTGGTTTGGATTTTTAGAAAAAAATTGTCAGAATGCAGCAACAAATGTATTAGTATATTAAATAAAGCCAGATATGCAAGATACATAAAATGTTTTTAGAATATCTTATTTTTATTTATTGTTGCTACTATTTAATGCGAGAATGAAACATAATATATAAACAGTACTATGCACGTAATATATATCATACTTTTGATTAACTGAAAACGCCTTTTTATATGCCGGTACTTTTGTATATTAATTCATAAAGTTCTTTTATGTTGAACTATAAACTTGCCGCACACATGTATGTGTATTGAATTTACCTCTGTTCAACTAACGCAGGTAAATCAAATCTATAAATCTCACGCACAACCTTTTATTCCAATGAGATTGGGGAAGATTTAAATTTTTTCATAACTCCCCTCACGGAAGCAAGCAGGTAAATAAAAGTATTGATTTCTGCATTTTATTGACTACCAGATATGCCCGCACGCAGCTATTAAACTCGCATTATATCAAATCGTAATATAAATAAAATGAGAATCATTTCACATAATGACGGCACGCACTTCGGTATAATATATAATGGAATTTCTGTTTTTAATAAGACATAAATTTTACATGCATATGACTTTCCGCTTGAATCCTGGATCATATTCTGTGATTAAATGTGAATTCTTATTATAATAATGCACTCGGATATAGGCACGGTGCACTGGCCATAGACACGCAGAGGAATGTATTACGCATGAACGTGACACCAAGATTCCTTCATATTTATGCCGTCATTTTTTGTCCCAGATAAAAAATTATCAAATGTGTTCGGGTTTTCCACATATGTATATAAATATACATATGTCAATGTACATATAGGCGAGACAAAATACAATTTTTGCGCATAATATAGGTAGACCATTGCTAAAATTTTGAAAATTATAAATGTTTGTCAGTAGAAATATCTATACGAATAACATGGTTAACCAATAGAAGTAATTACTGTTAAAATAAATGTTATGAAATATTATGTTTATTACAAAAATATAGGCATATTTATCTAGTAGACTTTGACAATAGCGAACATCATTATAATTCTATAGATATGTATTTTTTCATACTGCATATTTTTATTTCATACAAATGTATGTTTTTATTATTATCTGATACCTGAAGATAATGGCTACCTATTAATAACTCATGTTAAATAAACAGTTTTAAACACTGAATTATAAATGTCTTTGTTAAAGACATTATTAAAGATAAATTAATATAAAATGTAGGAATGCTGAAACAAGAACCTTGTGGAATTACTGTATTTATTAACCGTGTCAAGAACAAATTTCAGATATGTATTACATTTGCAATTTATTTCTCTCATTGTTTAACACATAAACAATATTATCTTGATGTTTTGTTTGTGACTACTGGTAGATAAAGTATACGTAAGTGTGTTAGCGAGTGGTTTCGGTTTAATTCTTTATCTCGAGGCCATGTTTTAGGTGCATGTGTATTTTTATGTTGGTGTACAACTACAGCTGGTAGCAGACTCCCTGTGTTAGGCGTCATTTTCAGTTAATACTTACTTACTGATGTATATTTAGCATAAAGAATCGGACAAGCGTTTAAATATCTTATTCAAATTTATTATCATACCTGAATATTTGAAATATCACAAAATAAAAACTATAGAATGCCGGTTAATACATTTGTAACCCTTATTATAGGGAAGATTTTAGAACACATTGATGAAATTAATTAGGTCCTATTCTGGAGTATGTATTGCAAAATTCAGAACCGATGCTCATATAGTCTGTATGCGGCTCTATTCACAACTATGCAATAAAGTTCAAATCCGCAATAATTTAATCTTACTTAATAATGCACAAACCTTATGAATATTTTGTATTTGTAAATAGATATGTCTGCGTTTGATTGATTTATAACACTACTGAATAAATAATTGCAACCGTCATTGATTCAAATGGTTTGTAGGCAGTTCTCATGTAAAAGTATATAATTATACATTCATAATATTTCAAACCTTTTTTCAAAATGACTTCTAAAAGTATTTTATATTTGTTACCACACTGCACTAAATGTTTTTTTCATTGATTTACTCCTCCCTATCCTCTCACAATGAGGTATAGATTTTTTTAAATGCGTTTCCAAACGAAAACAACACAGTTTAGGTAAATGTGAGCAAATTTTTTATTTCATAATATCCAACACCATTGTTGGATCTGTAACCGTTTATTTCGCGAAAAACACACTTAATTACGGACTCAAGACCACTGTTATTATATTAATTGTGCATCTATGCAGTTATAATATGATTGTTACGTTACTGTACATACAGTTAGTAGTTCTGTAATATTGTGAGATAATTCTAAAAGTTCTTTGACATGACTGGCGTAAGGTTGCATTTCATAATGGTACCGTTCATCATCATTCACATCTGTAAATAGCTACACATTACGTTACTTTTTCCCTATATTATTACTTCTGAATGTGCACTTTCTCTTCAATTGCAGTGATAATTTCCATAAAACGTTCAGCACTTTCAAAACAATAATATTTTTCTCTTGTCAGCCGTGGTGGAAAAGTCTCTTATCTAAGCATAATAGTTTATATATTTACACATCATAACTATCAAAATACCATTTCAAGTAGAATAATACCATGCTGTTCATTTTTTACTACAAACTTTACCAATGATTCCCTTTTTAATCCCATGACATTTCGAAACAAACATTCTTCAGAAGATAGTAACTTCAATTTCAAGGTATATAAAATTATTTTTACTTATATTATTGCCTCTTGGGGGTCCCTCCAAGAAAACATTAATCCGATATTGTTTATCCGCGCGCCGCGAGAGTGTACGTATTGTATCAGTGTTTGTACAGTCAAGGTCACGTGCAGGTATCACCCCTTTGGGCCACGAGTATAAACACAGGACCATAAGTAAATTAATCTCAAACATCTGGTGGACGGAAACGTGAAATTAATTGCATTACAGTAACAAAGATGGATGTTCATGGTACGGACAAGTTATTCACACAGGAAATTTACTCGTTCCCCTTTGCAAATTGAAGTTTTCATTTCGTCGGTTGCACATATTCGATATAATCGTAGCACATTGCGTGCACCGTACAGTCTTCTTGTTGCGCGTGTGTCAATGTCCTCTACACTGGCGGGGAGGGCAACAGGTCTCTCGTCCCATCCACAGTTGACCTATGACCCGGCCGAGGGAGCGAGACTCCTCTGTGTGGTGTT
The DNA here is from genome assembly GCA_022063505.1 of Calosoma granatense. Lineage (NCBI taxonomy): Eukaryota > Metazoa > Arthropoda > Insecta > Coleoptera > Carabidae > Calosoma > Calosoma granatense. Next base: position 5,006,967 of record JAGJTL010000112.1, read on the forward strand.
GTCCTGCCCACGTCTGGCACTCGTTCTCCAAGTCGCACCCACCACCACCACCACCACGCGACAAGACTTGTCCTCCTCATTTCTCCATGTTTTATTTATGGACAGTTTCATGAAATTTCTTTTGTCGGCAGTACTCCAACTATAGATATTGGATATAATGGATAGTTATTATAACACCTTGACGATATGCAACTTGATACACGTGTGTTTATTCAGGAAATTATATTCATATATTCTCGAATATTACACTTAAAAGGTAATATGCATATTAACAATCATATCTTTGTATATAAAAGCAAATCTGAAACAATATCGTACCAAATTTGTGTACAGTATGCTTGAAAATAGTACATATATTATTATTATAAATAATAGTGCATGAAAATATAAAAGAAATTATTATTATTAGAAATTTAATGTAGTGTAAATATTTTATGTCTTTTTTACTTAAATATAATAGCACCCATTTCGTGATTTGCAATTTACCTTCATCTAGTATTTAGAAAAATTAGGCCAACCGGAACATAACCATTACGATGTATCTCTTGTATGTATATTTTCAACAGTAGTTTAGTAAAGCTTCGTCCCATAGTCATCTGTACAACAAATAAAACTATTATCCTAAAATACAATATAAATGTACGTTCAATTTTACTTTCTTATACACAGTATAAGAAAGTATTAGAGTCATGTTTCTAAGTATTTCATTATATTTTAAAAGACATATTGTGGATATTGTAAAATGAAATGGCACCGGGATACAAAACTAGCGACTAAATGTATTACACGGATCAGTTGTGTAATTACACGCTTGACAACATATTTGCACGGTTAATATGAAACTCACAAGTTCTTTGTTTTCTATAGTTTCCTACTATTTGTCACTATATATGTGCAACTATTTTTATAATTCTTAGAATCGTAAATAAAACAAGTATGTGTAAACGTAGGATAAATTATATAGAGTCTTGTAGAAGAATAGAAGAAATATTTCAAGAATAAGAAAATTAAATAGAGGGATACCGGCTACTTGATAATAAAATAAAAATAACGTATTATTAAAATAGAGTATTAGCGAAAGGAAACAGCAAATTTAATTTAAAAGAACAAATAAACTAAGAAAGTAATTTATTAAAAAAACTGTACTTTGATTAGCTCTTGGTTAGTAGTTGTTAGATATCCTCTTCAGACAAGGAAGTTTTTATTGAATTTTTTCCTGATTAGATTTAATTTGACATAGTGCACTTCGGCATAGTTAGTTAGTCAGGCTTTTTGATTTCTTCGCCTCCTACACTCTGAATAGAGTGAGTCACAATTACTCATCGAAAAGCAAATGTTCTGTGTGGTTTCACCTACCTAAACAGCTGATACATGTAGTTCCGGATAGTGTGCAGTGAATGCATTGTTACAGCTGCGCAATATTCGTTATTTTTTTCTATATATTTTATAAAATTTACTTTCAATTGAATCGTGACTCATGCAAACATTTGTTTTTATTATGCCATCGAAAAGTTAATATTTCATCGAAAATACTTTTTTTATATATACAATTCAGTTTACATGTAAACATTGAAATGAATAATTTACAATTTTAAAAATCATGCATAAAATAGAAATATGATATTGTTTACAAATAAACAATATTCTCTCTCATGAATTTAATTTGTCATTGCACAATTTTAATTGGCTTGCTGCGAAAAAGCATATTTCAGTGTTTTAATGAATATTAAATTTTAAGACAATCATGTTTTTAGAGGCATAAATTAGTAATATAGTTTGTTTACATCTTTATAGTATATTTTGAAATAAAAACAAAATAGAATTATATATTATAAAGCATATTATATAAAACAAAATGTTATAAAAATTAAAAGTAATTTAATTCATTATGACTTATACTTTCCTTAATAATTATATTAGGTGTGTTTTATCAAAATGTTGTTTAGAAAAATGTATAATACACATACGTATTATTATGATAGTCACAAGGTGAACTGTTACTATTATTTATTAATATTATGACAGACATAAATAATATTTTGTAATAAAATATGCTTCCAATAAATTCTTGTTAGTTCATTTACATATGCGTATACTGATATACGCCTAGATACAGTTATTCGATTACATTATATGAATGTGTGAATTAATTATCGAATGAAATACTGGTATAAATAAATTAGTGTAAATTATTCCGTAATAATCGTTAAACATCACAGTAGTATTTATTTCTAGTAAATACTTGACATTTAACGCTTAATATTATACAAAATACATGTGTTACAAGATCTAACATTGTCCGTAAAATACATCATACGTTTCAACAGTAAATTGTGCTTTTCCGTTTCGTATAAAGTTACAAAGAGAACATAACATACAAGTATATAGCTGTCATGCAGGAACAACAAAACGTTTAGAAGATAATACAAAATCAATATCAATCTGCTATATCAGGTAGAGGCCGGTATATTGGATACAAGGTAGTAGACCAGTAGCTTCCGCTATTGTAAGTTTGTCTTTGTCTATCGTATAGGGGCCATTAGGATGATCATAGTAAGATGTCACCCATCTCTGTTCGTTTAGTTTGCCATTGCTAGCCGCTTGTATACGTGTGTATGTATGTATGTATGCGTGTGTAAGAGAGAGAACACACGCGCCCAGGAACGGATATCCGGTCTCATCAGCTAAATGGAGATGCACGAAGCAGACCGACATGTTGTGCTGCCGTTCTTACAGCTGTGAACTTCGCAAATGAATGGACTTTTTCCCCACAGATGAATGCGGTTAAGATATATTTGGATCCGGTATTTCTGTTGTGGTTGGTTACGCCCTTTCACTTTCAAAGGACGACACTCTACATACTTGCATGTGTGTATGTGTGTGTGTAGCGTGGCGCCAAACTAACCATTTGTATAGGCTTCTATTAGTGTAAAAATAGACGAATTAGACGACGAACATGTTAACCTTCATGCTAATAAACCTCTGCCGCATGTTTTCCTAACATTTTAACTGTGTAAACATACTGGACATAATAACATTTGCCAGCTAAAACTTTCCTATCGATTAAATTGTTGTATGTGTGTCATTTTCATTTATATACGGATTATGTAAATATATTAGCTTGATACATAGTTTTCCTGTAAATATGGGAGTTCTTTGTTTGTTTACATAAACCTACTGATATGTTTCTTGTTTTTAGATAATTAAAGTGTGAAATATTTGTAGATAATGTAAATTTAGTGTAAACAATAAGTAAAGTGTTGTTTTTTTTTCTTATCTAAAAATTCACTGTTTTCCATTTGTAATAGACAGACATATAAATCTCATTCATTCTTTTGGAATCGTTTATAAAAAATTTACACATACATATAAATGTTAATATAGCAGGGTACAGTTGTCATGGAATTCTAAGGTTTCAAATATACTTTACGAAATACTTTTTGTGTGCAATATGCTTATCGCTTGTTTAAACTTGTTCTTTGCGAAAGCAACAATGAAACATTGAAATGTTAACGAGAAAACGCCCAAATTATGCAGCCAGCGAACTGCTTGTTTGCAAGCGAGCAAATGAGAATGTATGTAGATTTTATTCCGTGTCAATTGTGTGCCACACCTGAACAACATTTTTACAAATGACAATGATGACACACTTATATTTATGATATGAATGAGCGAGTGTTCCATCGGAATACAAATGAACATTTCACCCTTCTTTAGGTCTGAGCCGTCTTCCTGTCAAGCACCGGCGACAGTAGGAGCCGCGGCTTTTCACTTGGCGGACCGCGGTGTTCAGACTACGGAGATTCGTGTTCCAAGCGGAAGTAACTATTTGTGTGCTTGTTATAGCTTCTCGTAAAAAAACAAACCTAACCGAGAACATCCTTTCATAACTCACAGATTAAACAAATATTTATAAGTTGTTTTGCAACGTGTGGATTTGATATATGTATGTTCCGAACTAAAAATATATCCATCCACTCCGAACTCATCTGACGTACGGCCATATTCTATAATGTACACGTACCTATGCATTATACAGTACACTTCTATATGTGTGATCAGTGACGCTTTTCGGCAACGGCTACAACGGAAATCATGGAGTCGTCTCAGCAATTAACCGAGATTGTGTTAGTTATTTTATTACTATTCAGTTCTTCAGTGAATCAACGAATAATACATGGTGTCAGCTAATTGAAATAATAATTATACAGTTAGATTTATTATGAAAATACGAAGAATAATTTAATATTTACAGTGAATTCACAGCATAGAAATACAAGGCTGGTTTTTGTTTATTTTATTATGTGTTATTAAACAAAGTAAGCATGTTTTGAAAATAATTTCCGGACTGAAATATACGTATGTGTATTTTATAAACGAACTTGTACTGCTTAGTTTTATATAATCTGTATGAAAAGCACAATACCTACATAGATATATACATACATACATACGTATAGAATAACATGAACTTTCGTAACACGCTTGAGTAATTAATTTATCCTTTGATTTCAGGCAACAAAGAATTTCATAGAGGTCGTAAACAGGATACGGTTGAAACGGAAGCTTGGGCCTGTGAGCTGGTCTACCGCCGTGCGTTTCCTGCTCGCGAGGAAGTTCGACGTGAGCCGTGCGGTGGCGTTGTACGAACAACACGAGGCAACAAGACAACGGGAAGGACTCATACACTTTGACCCATCAACTGAACCGCTCCGGACAGAATTGCTTACAGGCAAATTCACTATACTGGTCAGTAATATACACACATATGTGCTCGTAGTATATTACTACAGAGAACAATGACCATAGCCTTATCTATTATTATTATTATATAAATATAGAACCGGGTAAAATTGAAAAATCATCAAGAATCAGATTTGGTGATTAGTTTAATAATTTTAATGTATTCCAATGTTAATGACCTAGTGAACAAATACAAAAGCAATCTAATTCAATTTTAGTATTTGAATTAACATAGAAATGGGTAATGGCGATATTATGTAATTTGAAACAATAGAACACCGATGAGTGCTAAACTACATTAATAAATATCACCGGATTATCTACAAATTAACCTGATTAACCTAATTTTGAAATGTACATTTGCAAGTAGCTTCAAATTAATTTTACAGTTTAAATGAAAATAATTGTTACTGGATGATTGCATTATAATGACATTCATAACTTTCATTGAATGCAGTGATATAATATTTTGTTATTATCTCTCAAAAGACAAGCCTGTTTGTAAATTAAGGTGGTCACCTAAGACAGGTTTGTTCTATTTGTTTTCTATAAAATAAATACTGTATTATTGACTCAATGGCATCACTATATTTAGTCATCCATATAATTTTTACAGTTCATTAAGAAGAAAAAAACTGAGTAATATCGGTAAAGTGAACAACGTGTCCATTAGCATGCATATAAAATTAGTCATATGTAATTTAATCTATATGCTTCGCGTAGGTTTCACTATAAATCGCACTTCCGTTGACGTCCTGTGTAACACATGACATTCTATAATTGGTAAAGTAAAGGCAACACTTGGTACGCCTAGTAACAAAGGTATATTTAGAATTTTTAGAATCACTTGAGGTAAAACATTATTTTTCTATTTAAACAACTATTTGATTATTATTTTTTAGAAACTTATAACTGCTTATTCTTTTTTAAGGAAATTCCCTGTAATTTAACGTGCCAAGAATTGAAAGGATGTTATATAAAATACTATACATATTAAATGTATTAAATTAAATTGTCCCATTGAGTGTCGCTGAACAAGCAGTATCCATTTAATATATACTTGGAAGTTTGTAATGTAATATAAGACGGTATGAAGTAAAGCGTACATTTATGTGAAATTCAATATAGCATACTTTAACAGGCCTACGCATTATAAATATGTCGTCTGTCTTCGTACATTCAGGGTACAGTTTCAGTTTGAATATACATATATAATACTTCCTATACAATATTGTAAGTTTAAATATACAACGCCTGAAACAATAACCGGAGACTAAATACAATGTATATAGATTAAAATAAGAACCTTATAAATTACAAAGAAAACTAAATATGTTAAACATGTTGCTTTACCAAGAATTTTCCAATGATTCGTAACATAGTTTCTTTACATAGTGGATAAATTAATTTTGAGTGCTATTTATTTTGTAATATTTATTTAATTTTATGAATGTTACATTTTTATTCTCTTCGAAATGCTAAACATTATTAAAATATTATTGTTATCTATTCATATTTTTAAAGTACACATTATTTTTAAGAAATATGTGAAAAATAACAATTTATATTATCTGCATACGTTATTTCTCTAATTACAACAATTTACAATCATAACAATTTAAAAAAATATAGTAAACACGTGCCTAAACTTGTTTCTGTACCTATATAGTTTTGTAATTATCATAAATAATATCGCATGTAACCTATATTATTTTTAAAATATGAATGACTGCTGCTGTTTTCAGACAAAGAATTATTTGTAAGCTTGTTTTTTTGTTGATATTTGTATAATGTTTATTCTTTGTTCAGGAAATGATTCAGACTAAAATTACGGCCAGCTTCGCGATTTACTGCGTAACCCAGTAATCAGAAATAGTGTATATGCACAATGATTTATGTTTATTTAGAACTGTATTATGCGGTACAAGTTTTATCGTAAGAATTTTTAGTAAGAAACCTTTTCAAGTATTTGTGTAGCAAATTCTGAGAAACTTAGAATTTCACCGTAATCGGTGTATTGTATTTACAGTTTTCTTGGAATATATTGTACCCCTGCGCCAATACTAACAATAACTCGGCAAATTATTACAACGCAGAAATATTGCAATAAAATAACTAGCAAAATCAAAACAATAAACAGTGTATAAAATCTATCAAGACAATCAAAATAATTTTATAAATAATAATTATATTGTACATGTAATTATCTTGTATTATGATAAATTACATTCAAGTCAATTCTTGCATGTGGCCAAAATGTTATGAAGCAGAATCAATTACCAGCTGCGACAATGTCATAATTATTATTCACATTTCATAGTAAATGTTTAGAAGCAAGTTGGTAGTACATACCTGTAAGAGGAAATATTGCTAAACTGGACGTATTTAGATATCTGAAATGTAATATGACGGGATGTGTATAATTATAATTGAATTATTGTTTCATATTACATTATGCAACATATATTAACAATAATTTTTAGTGTAGTTCTACTTCCGGGCCGCTTGAAATTACAAATCATTCGTGTTAGGTATCGATTGACAAATCTAAAGGAATTAAAAAAGGAAAATGAAAAATGAATCATAGTTATAATTTTGTATATTCTTTAGCTATTATTCAGTATTTCAAATTCACTATCCATGTTTCAAATGATGTAATAAATAAATACACAATTTAACATTTAATTCAAGATTTAAGCACTTTATATTGAACGAGCATAAATAGATTTTAAAACAGCCATGCTGGAAGTTAGCAAATTCTAATATAAAAGTTATAGCAACTGACGTTTCGCACATTACAATCGTTTTTTTGATGTTTGGACCATACCACTTACTTTCCATCTTATTTCCCGCGGAAATGAAACATTTAATTTATTCTACCTCCGTTGCTGTAACGGTACTACTTAGCAGAGACAGTTAAATTTGCCAAGCAAAGTGAATTACATTTAATTGATATTGCAGAATGTACAGATTAATAAACCTACGCAATGTAAGCATGTTTTTATGGATATTATTTATACAAAATAATATAATTACATTTTCGTACTGTCTTACTATTGCATCGAACAATACAATGGTATTTCTTTTTTTAATAAATAAAAATAATTGCTACCTATGAAAATCTGTCTATAAGTTTCTAGTAAGATAATGATGACAATTTAAACATAAAATATGCATATCCTGTTGCTCTGCTCTTTGCATCTAATTTGACTATGACTATGGTGCTCGTTGAAAAAAATTAATTTTGGTCGTTAACCTCGATGATAATGACTCACATGGAGAAAGATTAAACACGGTAATTATATGTGTCAGTGACAGTAAATGTTTCTTTTAATACGAGCACGTGTTCTTCACCTGACGTTAAATTCGTTTTTTTGTTTCTGACTACATGTTTAGACCGTTTACTCGAGCTGATAAAACGTTTTCCGCTATGCGTATGATAAAACCAGTAGCATTCTACCAGGAAACCTAAACGTATAATACATTTGTGTTTTAACTCAAATTTATTATGCAACCAGCATTTTATAATTCTCATTTTGTGAGTACATACATAGCTAATCATTTAAATAATTAAGATTTCAAATCAACAATTGAGTATTGACTCTAAAAGAAAATTTAGATAACTAATTTGCGTCCTCCAAAATTTGTTGAATACATCCATTGTTCCTAATTTATGGACAAGGTCATTCTAATTAAGATTTTATCAATTTTATAATTTTTCATTATGACCATTTTCTTCTCCGTGTCATTATGTGCTTTTTCAGACAAAGAGATACACTCGAGTTGTGTAAATGTGAAACAATGTTGCAAATATAGACTCCGGTATATTGATGTAATTATGTATGCCAAGCAGATACTGTACAAGGCGAAACATGTATGTTATCAGAATGAGCTAGATTGTATTCGTCAATTATCTGTGGGAAATGATTAAAACAAAATTAAATTGTCAAATGTTCGCATGCTGTGCTGTGAATTCTTGAGTGTCTAGAATTTCATTATGACGTCACCGGTGTGGCATAGATTAATTTAACACACACCGGCCTCTGTGTCCTTGATATCTCACTCTTGACTATCAACTGATGTAATCATGGCGTAAGGTTATGTTTGAAGATTTATCACTTATTTGTTTGATTTCTTAATGAATACAATAGGTGTAATTCCCAGACTCTTCTCTCATGTAACATTTCATTATAAAACATAATTCGTGTCGTGAAAAATAGAATTTCCGAATGGAATGATTTTATTTACATTTTTATGAATAAAATTTTATCATATATAAAGTGAAATTTTTTGTGCAATGAAAATTTCTCTTTTTGTGTTTTTGAATTTTATCAGCACCCGCCTACATTGATGTATCGCCTACTCTGCGTATCAGAATTTAAAAAAAACAAATAACGTATTGTACTTTCGCAATTTTTAACTTCGTGGGCGTATACAATACAATATGTTCATGTATACCTTCATCCCATTTCCGATAGGATAATTGAAATGATACGAATATACTGGTAAATAGACATAAAAAACTGTCATTAGTTCAAACATAATAATTTCATATTTAAAGTAAATTTATATTTAACATAACATGTAAAAAAAAGTATGTAAACATTTTAATGCTGATCGTAGATTTTTTCAGTGCTTATTAAGCGAAAAATCAAGTAAGTGTCGTATCTACTTATCGTGCTACAATAGGGTGATGTGTTACTGAAGTACACTTGTAACTCTAATGGGATATGAGGGTTGCACCTATGGAATAATTTATCAATCAATTTTGAAATATTATCTCCGTATATATGTATGTGTGCAGTGAAATTTTAATAAATAATTTCAAGATTATAGCATAGAATATAATTATTAACTAATATTCCTTTTTACATTATATACAGAAGACATAGGAAAATAATTATTTATTTATATTTTAATGCAATTTCAATATTAGTTTATTGTGTGCCACACAAATTATACAAGTTTAATCATGTACGTATTGTAGAAATCTTTTGTATTATTGACTGAACCATAAAAGTACTTTGGCAATATGTTATGAAATGAATATTACAAGAGGATTGTATTCGTAGCTGTATCAATAAAATACAACTACTACTTGTAACACAAGTTGCTAATGTAGCTCGCAGAGTTTTAGGGTATTGCAATAACACTAAATGAGAAATGTGTCACGTCCCAGTAGCTGGTGTGTGATTCTTTATTTACTTTATTATAACTTTTTGTTATAGCCAACACGGGACGCAACAGGCGCTGCCATAGCCGTGTTCACGGCGCATATGCATTACCCGCAGGAGTGTACCCAGCAGACCACACTACAGGGTGTCGTGTATCAACTGGACGCGGCGTTACGCAGCACCCATACACAACGTGCCGGCCTAGTCTTCATCTATGACATGTCCAACTCCAAGTACTCGAACTTTGACTACGAGTTGTCACAGAAAATACTAACGTTACTCAAGGTAAGAATATTGAATGACTATTATTCGAGCAGTAACAGAACTACAAACTGTGATGAAACCATCCCATACCGTGTTCGACGTCTTGCTAGTCAGAATTTATCAATGACAAAAACTTCGACAAGGTCTTGAAATATCCAATTATAGTTCTGTTTTCCGTTACAACCAAACCTTTAAGTAAAGTTCCTGGAAAGTTATATAGCAAGCAGCTTTTAGGGCAAATTATCTAGTAAACCTTATATTTTACACAATTATATTTTAAAATAACATATCGTTATTCTACAATCATTTTTAGATTTATTAGAACTCAGACATTTCTAGCAATGCACCGATCACAGTTGTAGAATAAGGATGTAAGTATTCTAAAATCACAACCAATAAAGAATTATTTACCACGAATCATTATAAATGTAATCTGAACGTGTGTAATGTGAGTCGCTTACAAAATAATACAATGTTTAGCTGAATCCTCAAAACAGTGCAGACCTGTCCACTGGTAAATGTAATTGGATACAATTTTACCTACTTTAAAACTATGAAATCGATTATTTAATGTCTCTGTTGAGCAGTTGTTAATTCTGGGAATTCGAAGAATTGCAAGAAAACCGCAAAATGTATAGAATGAAATTAAATTTTGAGGCATGTAACATTGGATACGTTCATGATTTTTTGCATCATGTGTTAGTGAATAATAGTTGGAAAAAAATAATGCAAAAGTTACAATCCATATATTATTACATACTACATTTTTTATTCAATATTTTGAACATGAATTACAATCTGCGTGCATTGAAACCTAATAAGTATAAACCAATTAGACGAAATAAAATAGCGGGTATAAATTGCTAAAAATCATTTACAAGTTACATTTTAATGTTTGTCACAGAAAAATTTAACTGGAATAAAAAGTTATCAAATCTGCTAAATGAAAAAACAATCGAATAGTATTTTCCAATTGTTTGTCATTGTAAATACTGATTCCTACTTTAGTAGACGCCAGTAACTATTTACTATTTTCCATATATTAAATGATAATGTAATCATAGAATGAATATATTTTTCTCTACGTGCAGTCAGTAGATAATCAATACTTTATATATCTAGGTTAAATATATTTACCTACTATGTAAGGCAGATATCATTGGATTCTTTTCCGTTTTATTGGAAAACGAAATAAATAAAACGAAGAAAGAATAGCTGCAAGGAAAACTTAAATTATAGTATAATCCTATCTTGACATTTCATATTCCCCGTATTTCAGTTTATATTTGTATTACGTTTTATATTTGTGATGCTTAGACAGATTACTTTTCAAGTTTATCAAACAAAATTTTATTTTTACTCCTCCATGCCAATTATATGGAAATAAACTTTTAAAAATAGTTTCATTTGGTGTTTTACTTTTATTATGCAATTATCATCTAGAATGACTAAGAAGAAATCTGATTCTATTCTTCATCGTCCATTTATATTCAATTTGCAGTGTGGCAGAATAATTTCTAAAATGAATACTAAAAAGAATCCATATCGCGTAGTAATCTTGAAGTCAACAGGAAATCAGAAAAAGCCCCGAAACTGTGAGTCAAATAAACACCGGAAAACATAAATGGACAACATTTTTCATTTGCCAACAAAAGAACAACGGGTGGCACGTGGTGTTTTTCTCACAATTAGGCGAATAACAGTGCGACATTTTATTATTCCCGAAATATGTGAACTAGGTCAGCGCAGTTTATTGTTGTATATGTCTGAATGTGATGGCGTTGTGAGGTAACACGCGGCGGGGGTGAGCGGTGGCATGTGACACATATCGCCTGGGTATTTCCTTGTTCAACCCGGAAAATTGAAGAGAGATGTTGGTCGTGCGCCAACATCGTCTTGCTTGCATCTTATCTCGGAGGCATCTAACGTGCAGCGCGTCAAGTGCACCCGAGTGCTGCAATATAACGTACCGTCGTTCTTCGGTCCCGTGCAATTTCAGTTACTCGTTCGTGCTTGCAAATTTCACGTAATTGTGTCATGAAGCGAACTCCTGAACGACTACGGAACGTGAATAATTATCCCTGATGTATTGATTTATAATTGTTGCACGCCTCAAGTTTTTCTCTATATATTTGTTTGGCAAATAAACAGAATGAATGATGTATTGTTACATTGTAGAGTTATGAATGGTAAAAAACTATTGATCACACTTGAGTAATGTAATTTTAAAATAAAACAAAAATACTTTACAGTCAGTTGTGTGAAACCGTGAAATTGTAACATGTGCGGATAATACAAATATTTTTATACGTGGAACACGTAAAAACAATTTTCTGCTTTTGGGACAAAATTATACTGACCACAAAAAATGTAGGGCTGATTACGTTTTTTGTCCTCAAAAGTTTCAAGTAAAAAAAAAGAGTAATGTGAGTAAATGTATGGACGGCGTATCAGGGCCTAATGTATGCAGATGAGATTTTAATAAAGCTTATCTTTTATGCACCCCAGACAGGACAAGTTTAGAAAATTTTTTTTTTTTAGATACGGTTTTCTAAAAATAATGAGAGAAAAAAATCTTCTCAGAGGCAAATCAGTTAAACCGTATAAAATGATGTGTAAATGTAGAGAATTTATGAGAAATCTATAGTTCTACTGTTTTAATCCATGTTAAATTCATACACACTAACACAGAGAGAGGTATGCCAATAAACAGCATAGCGATGTGCTGTTATCGCGGTCTGTATGTGTGGTTCATATTTTTCAAGCACATTCCTTATGCGGATATCCTGTTTTCATATTTTATATGACTTGCAGCTATATAAAAATGATGTAGTATGATGCATCTTTACGATCTGGGAATAAATAAAAGTTCTGCAGGTATTTCTAGCGGAAAATCTTACACTATAAAGTTACAGTGCACGTTTTCACCAGGAAAATTTATATAATGGAAATTTTAGCAATATGTTTTATAAAGTACATTACAGGCGAAATTGCACTGCTACCATATAGAGCCTTTTGCAAAGAAAAATCGCGCTGAACTTTATTCTTAATTAAAATGCGTTTGTGTGTCACTTACGTGTTCGTACAGTGAAAGGAGATTTTCATATTTTGCGGCTTTTAATATTTTGAAAAATGTCTGCATAGCGGTCGGTTCCAATTTGGATCGAAAGGAATTAATTCTGAGCAGAACTGCGTAGCGCACTTGTCAAAGTGAAGGATTCGTCAGCCGGAGATGATGGCAATTTATTAGCCAAATGTCAAAGGGTATAAATACATCCAATTAATTACTAACCCAGATGTTTCGGCATCGTGTATATCGTCTACGTTACTAAGTAATATACTGCCTCTCTTTCCAAGATAAATATAAATTAGAATTATATTTGATTAGCATTCATTATTTTCTATATTTAAGAAATAATACTAAAGCTATATATTAAGTATTACAGAAATCGTGTTTCATGATAAAAAATAAACTACCTAATCTTGGAAACTTGTGTTACAATATTGGGGAAAACGTGTCGATAACGACTTTTTAACACGTAATGTTCCTGAAGGGATTTTTTTGCGAAAAAACTTCAGTTTCTATTTCATATTTATTCAGGATTTAAAATTATTCTTATCTTTTTAAGATTTTCGTTTATATATTTTATGAGATGTAAAGGATATCTATTATTATATAGAAAAATGGCAAAGGGTGAAGAATTTAAATAGTAATTAACGTTGTTTTGATTTATCTAAATCTGTACACTATATATTGCAAACAATTTATATTTACATCTAAAGTAAATATTATATTTATGAAACCTACAAAATTTATTACTATTATATTCAATATGACATGTGAATTTATAAAAATTAGAGTTGAAGAATGTAGGTATAATATCGAAATTTTGTCCTTTTATCCAACAGTAGAATTGTATGTATTTCTGCTATTCAAATTTTGTGAATTTGAACAACATACGGATAAGTACATTTAATTTAATATAAAACCATCTTATTTAAAAAGGAGTGTATGTATAAGACATACCATAAATGGAAAATTTCTTGTTTACTGATGTATTACTTTTATTGCTAGGCAATAAATACGGAAACATGTAATTGAAAATGTGTTATTACAGTATATACCTGATATTTTACTGTACGTTTAACTGTTTAAGTTAATTAATTTACGTAATATGTTTACATCGTGCCTAGGATTTACTTATTTGATTTGAGCAGAACATGATAAAGTGAAAAATATCTACACGTATATTCAGTTCTATCTATATTGCACATAATAATGTGGGTTGAATAGAAACATTTATAAATGTCATGTAAATGTCAAGGTTACTGGGGTATCCTTTATTTTTAACTATCTTTGTAATCATCCCTATAATCATTTTAAGGCATATGTTGCAAAAATCGGTTTTTTTTCAGTACAAATATTTTAAATATAATTATTCTTTTGTATATGATGCGAATTTAGAATACAGATTTGTATATATTGTATAAATATATATGGTTTATATAGAAATAAAACTTGCAATATCATTACGTTTTGATGCGTTATATGTTATCTCTGAACATTTCCATATCCGGCTGTGACGGGGACAATTCAGATTATAAAGTAATTAATTATCAACAGAGTGATAGTGTAATTTACAGTTTTGGTGACTATATTTCATGTGATGATGATGAAGTATGATGTTTCTGGTTGTACTATACTCGTATAATCTACCAGTAAGCCCAGTGTGCTTTTACTGCTATTTAATAACTCATGACAAACTTTCGTTGTGTATGAAACTTGTTCCAACTTCAAACGACAACTTGTCTTATCGCAAAGTCTTTGATGTTTGTAAATATATGTACATGAATCCAACGAACAACCAAGTAGTTGGCTTTATCGCAGCCTAATCTTTGTTTGAAGAAAGCTCTTAATTCACATTGTTTTCCCTATGCTTTTCAACCATCGAATAACAAGTATTCGTTCTTATTATTGTTCCATTCATTATTCCACCAGTTTCAGTCAACATTCAATGAATAACATCTATGGTATGATTGCAATTAGATAACGCAAGACATAAAGTGAATTTCGTAATTCCAGTAATGCAATTAACACAATTTTAACTGAATTTCTAACTTTAGATAAATTGATCTGGTAATAGATAATTTGATTATACGGTACGATCAAAAGTAGCATTGGTATGGCCTGTGAGAAAATGGAATCCGATTAAATCGAACAATGATTACAATTTTATTGATGCCAGGTTTAATACGGTGTAAAATTTCCAATGAATACGTTCAAATATCGGCAAATTGCTTGCATTTCTAATATGAATTTACCATAATTTATTTGATTAAGTTCAATTTATATCTAGCATAAAATAATATATTTGAAAGCTTGTGTTTTATTAAATTTCTACATATGTGCTTTCGTCAGATATATTTCCATTTCAGTTAATATGTCAATTATTGTAAAATTTTTTTTAATAAACTTTCATTTGTATGTAGATTTAATTGTATATAATGAAATTTAGTACAAAAGATATTAATGTTTATTAATTAAAATATGTTGATGGAAACAATGCAATATATGTCAATTAATTATATAATCGGCATGTACATGTATTTCTACTGATTTTTTTCCACAGTTATGGATATGAAAATACGTAATATTCGAACGATATGTTTTTGAAATAGTTAATATGTGCAACGTGATTGTCAAAAAGAGCATCGTTGGAAACTGTCCAGAACGCTAAGGTGATTAAATTGTAGGTCATAGGAAGGGGAATACATCTGCTGAAATGTACTAGATATTATATTTAAAATAAAATTATAAATTATATGCCGAAATTTCTGCTCAGAGTCTTGCGATAATTATTATCGTACTTTATATTTGTTATATATAAAAAAAAACATCTTAACATTATTGATATGCATTTAGTTGAACGAATATTATATTATACAATTAATTGATGATTATGAATATATAAAAATTACAAAGGAATATTTGCATATTTTACTTTTTATTATCAATAATATATTCAGAATATTAACATGTGTGTATTTCATATGTATGTATGTATGTATGTATATAGTATGAAGTGCAAAACAGGTCCGAATATAGTATAATCTTAGCATTGGCGTTTCGTCGTATTGAGTAGCGTGGGGACGAGTACGCATGCGCGGCTTGCAGTGAGCGTCGCGGCGTTTCGGGCATCGATTTAGTTATAAACGAAACCTGCCGGCTGATCTGTTGCTATAAAAAATACATTTCGAAACACCCTGCTCTCGATTCACAGGATCAGATATATTTCTTGTGATACTATTAAACTAGAAAATCTGTACATTCAACACATTTATTAGCCAAAAACAACAACATCAACAACAGTGGTTTTAGTGTTCCGCTACACCTACGTACGGCGAATGTGATGTAACAGTTTGTGTTTGGGTGCCTGCGAATTCACAACTGTACGTATAAACATATGCTTTTATTATTTAATATTATAGCTAGTAATAATTGTTGTATACATATTTCAATGTTGTATGTTTATTCAGTCACGGAAAACTGTGCCCTGTTTCGCACCATTTTACTCTAGTTCATCTTCAGTATACATAATAATTATTAAATATCAAATGTGAATACGGTTTTATGAATTGTTAGAGAAAGAAACACTTCAAAATAAGCAAAATGCGTACAAATTTATACATGTGTAGACTATTTAAAAATATTTTGTTTGTATTCCTATCCGCCATGCAAATATTTATTGTTATATTAATAGTTTTGATTGCGTTCCAAATCTTATGTTGCTTTCCCATAATAATATTGGTATAATTTCGCGAATATAACGAAACATAAAATGGGGACACATCGATGTTATGTGCATTGAAATTGGTGTGTTTTGTATAGATATTTTGATTTTGTAACACACATTACACATCGACCTACCTCATTGTAATTTCAATCAGTTTTTTAATGAATGCATTATCGCACCCTACATAGTTTTTCATCGCTCAGCGGATGTAGACCTAATAAATTTCGTAATTTCCGACACATGTGCATGTTGGTAAATACAAAATTAAACTTCTTTATTTTAAAATACGGCACGCAATGTATAATTGGTTCCTCCGAAAATAAACGTTCCGAGAGAGAGAAAAAAAAATTCTTTACGACCTTGGCCAACACGTTAATTTGTAGGAATAGGTTCGAAATCGCCCGTGCCATTATTATAGGACGGAAATATTTTAACAATTTAATTACTAACAATTCCTTTTGCAGTACGTATGCACTTGGTTCTGTATATACTTACTTAACTTTTTATTTCGTTACAAGTATGTGCGGTATGTTTAAAAATAGATTAGCTACTTGATCGCATTACTCTATACTATTTTCGTATTTCTTACGAAATGGCATACATATATACTTATGCCAGAAAGTCTCGTTACAAAGCAGAATGACACCAACCACTATTATCTACGGCTGAATAAGATATTCTTGGAAATATGTGTATTAATTACCTATTAATTGTGCAAGTTAATAAAATCATACATTTCTCTTCTGTAGAGTAATTAAACGTTTCGCAGAAATCGGTTCTTCACTGTAAGTGCAGCTAACCATATATAATTTTTTTATAATACTCTATAATAAATAATATTTTCATTGATACATAACTTCACTAGAACTATTTTGATAACGAATTTAATTAAATTGGCATTTATCTATGATTAATTATCTTGTTATGGATAATCGCAAGAATACAAAACCGTCGTTGATCAGTGAATGGCTATAGAATGGATACATTTATATTTTTTTATAAAACGCGCTTTATATTGCCACTTATCATTTACAAATATCATTTAAATAAACCTGATTATATGCCAAGAGAGGATGTACTTGCTATCAGAAATAACATTCAGAACCCAGAATTTAGTATGTATTTATGAAACTCTACAATTTTTTTGCATAGTACATTAAACCTCATACTATATATAAGTAAAATATATTTTTACGATTCAGTTGTTTTGCTTTCACTGTTTGTTCTAAAATTAGCAACGATTTCAGTTCACGAAGGACAAGAAAGTGAATCATTGTTTTAAAAACCATCGTTTATGGTGTTATTTCACTAGATGGTTTGTGAAATTGCTAGGTTTGTCAGTTCATTTCACTTAATTGTGGGGGGAGCGCATCTGGAATATTAACATTTCCAGATGCAAATTTTAATGTTCGCCATTTGAAACCGCTGCATGGATATTTACATGCGTTTGATCTTGTACTCTTTAAGGTTAGAGTTTCTTTTTAGCACTTCTTGTCCATGGCGAGTGGAGCACCACACATCACTTTATATCACATATTCAGTGGATAGTTAAAAGCGTCATTGAGCTGTGCGTCTGTTTGCACAAGGTGCTTTTCCAACTAGGATGAGTTATAATTGGCATGCTATATATAGCCTTTGTAAAAGGGCAAAAAGCTCTTGTGGCTAAAACGTACTTCCGTATGCACATCATTGTCCTAAATAACGACGGGAATATTCAGCGAATGGTGTTCATGCAGTTGTGGTTCTCAGCAGTTCTCAGGTTTCAAATCTCTCTCAACAATTGTATGAACTACTATAAGACTTTCCTTGTACACCAGTCATTCTTTCTCAGTATACTTAATATTTTTATATATTTAGTTTTGCAATTGTAATATCCTCTTCCGTAGAAAAAATGTGTTGCGAAATTAGTTCTGTTGAAATTTCGTATATATGATAAAAAGCTATAAAACTATAAAAACTATAAAATAGTCCTTTAAAAACAGAAATATCTGTATTATAAAAATCTGGTACAAGCGACATAGAAATTTAATAACTTCATCTGTAGTCTTATCACGAAGTTCCGTAAATGGAAGTTAAACAATAATACATATTTCCAAAAAAGAGCATAAAAATCTTTGTTCTTTAGATACTGTATTATAAAATCTAAATATAAAATCTACAGTGCGATACATACATGATCAGATACATACACGAATATTATTTAATCCCGGCTGTTTGCATTGAATAACGTATATGTATTACAGATTATCCAAAATATACTTCCCAAATTGGCAGTTTTTGAACGATACTTCATGTTTAACGCTTGTTCAGATTTATGTTTGATCTACTCTTCTATCCTTCATTAGTTGTTCGTTAAATATTTGCCCACTTAATCAAGTTCCCTGAGCTTCCGTATTAACCAGTAACCACTGAAGCGAGAACCTGGTTACAAGTACTAAGCGCCACAGTGCCTGTAGTGTATTGTTTCAATATAATCTTTTCGTCCAGCTCACCTACGACACGATATAATTTATCGATTTACCTACATATATAGTATATATTCTTGATGTTTCTCGTCCACGCAATCCGTATATCTATCTACTGGAAATTTACTGCTGATGACAGATACGTTTCCTGTTTCAACAAGGATTGTAACTCAGATGTCAAATCATATTCTTTATTGGAATCGATTAGATTTGAGACGGATTTGTCAAGCAGTTATATGTTATATATTTCATAGAGGATAGGAGAGAAATGACAAATTCAGTAACATTGATTTAATAAAAATGCACTTTGTCGACATGACGTTATACACAGATTGTTAAACACGTGTGAATATAGGAACGTAGGCGGTATAACATTTAATTTTTCTGGCTCCTGTCCGGCGTCGCCTACGTGTATGACGTATTATTGGCATTTTTTATAGCGTGCAACAAAAATATTCATATTTTCAATTTAATCATAACATAAACTGATCAAATATGTTAGAGAAACCAAATTAATTCTCATTTTTATCTGCTTATTAGTTTTATTTCAGTCTGATTTTTGTTTAATAAGGTGAATATATTATAAATAATGTGTCATTATCAATTAATTGATGATGATTGTTAAATCAACTAATAACTAAATGGATAGTAATTTAAATTTTCCAGAAAATACAATTTTTATTGCTTGTTATGTTAATTAAGATAAATATCTAGTTTCTAATGTTGATTTTCTGATTATATCTTTAAATTATTTTAAAATAAAACTCATCATTATACACGTATCTTAGTTGAAGAAAAATTTCTGTATTCCTTTTTTTTGTTAATTACCTGTGGAAGTTCTGCAGAATTATGTCCACAAGTTTGAAATCAAAGTGGACAACGTTCTCCCAAAGGTTTTGAATGTACGTCTCCATGATTTTCGCATTTATTTCCCTAGTTGCGCTACTAGATGTCAGAACAATTTTACTGGCACTCTGCCATTTTCCCGCATTTCTTTGGCATATCTTACATAACTCGTGGATTTATAATGGTACTTGGAATACCAGCGAACATTATTCATTACTCGACAAGAATTCGCGCACTTGCAAATATGTAATGAATGTAGAACGTTTTTATATCTCTTTATTTTATGCATTGACATAGATTAAATAATGTGTTAATAAGAAGAATAATGATAGATTTTACCAAAACAAAAAATGGTATTATTTTTTCACATTGTAACATCAGTAATACATATTTCGTGAATATTATTTGCATAGAAATGTATTTGTCTGTTTCTGTTGAACATTACATATGAGTAACTCCCTCACACGTAAGTATAAAATGACAGACTGTCCTCCGTAACATATGTATATAGGGCACAAAACTTATTCTGTATTTTATAAAGTTTTCGTTCTTGTCCCTCAAGAGAATACGCCATATTGTATTAAAATATACAGCTACGAAACAAAAATCTTATCCATGTATCTTAGTTCCAGAAAAAAAAATCTAAAGACCAAATCTAATTTAGGAAGTAATAAATCAAATGTTACTATTGTATATTAATGAATTCTTTTTTTCTTTCTTTCTCAAAATTGGAAATTGTATTCGAATGTAATGAATACGGAAGTTGTTAATTATTATGTAAAATAAACAGAAAAGTGTTTTTTGCATAAGTTTTGTTAATTATCTATTTTTAATTACCGTTCTCTCTTTAATTTAACCGTTAAAATTACATAGTCTGAAATAAATGTGTAATACCAGTGAACACGGGATTATTTTAAATATTTGTTTTATGTAAGGGAAATTAAAATGTGTTATATTTAAATGTATACATGATCGATCATATAATACTAATTTATAAATGTTATTTTGTCGGCTCATGTATACCCATTGGTATAATCGCACTAATCTCCAATTTCCTGATAGCGTTATAAGTATTATTGTCTCTTTTATTTGATTAGGAAATGTTTGTAAAATTGTTTTATATTGGCAATTGATACTGCTATCGAATAATATGTTTGTTTACGAGTAAACACAAAAATGACAGGTATTTTTAAAATTATAAATTCAAGAGAAAGTTGTATACATTTTGTGTAAATATAGGTTGCTGATATATGTATTTTTATACTAAAAAGCAAAAATGCGGAACATAACAGCTTATGTGTAATCTTATCCACATTCATGATATAAAAGATACATACATTGATTTCAAAGTAAATATAATATNTATATATATATTACTGTTTAAATATAGATTCACATACACTATCTTCAACATTTCCATGTGAATTTCTTGAAAAATACATAATTAATAAAAATATGAGCATTATGTAACTGAACATAATTACTGAGTGTAATCTAGAAAAACATGTTTTGAAACACGAAAATGCATTATAATGGTATAATGTATATTATATACTCTTATATGCATGTACGTCCTTCATTGCAAATCTACCAGCATTACTAATATAAGTAATTTTTTAGATAATTAACGTAAAACCTAACATCATACCTTATAAAACTTTTATGACGACATTTTTTATACACGTTTTATGATGACATGATCGTACTTTATAACCGTTTCAAAGAAATTTCTTGTAAAAAATTTCTCTGAATATTTTTTTTTCTGACATTTCCATTTTGATGCAGATCTAAGCTAATATAATGTGTGTGTGTGTGTGTTTGAAACATGTATAAACGCGCACTATATGTATGAACTACATTACATTTCTCCCGGCACGTTGCTTCGTTATAATGATGTTTCCCACAGCGAAATAATACACGTAAAAACTATCTTGATCTGAAGAATTAAAATCCCGCATTGTACCTCTTTCGTCATGCTTTCTTCACATTGTCTTCGTTCTTCGTACGGAATTGCCGGGCATGAACCGTTTGCGCAGTTCTGTTCAAGTTTGCGTACCGACAGCTACTTGTGTTATTTGTGATCCAAGGTTTTAATCATTTTTTAGTGTTGTGTTTGCCAGTGAAATACTAATATACAAGTTTATTTCAATTGGGTGAGTTTATTATTAGATACTTAAATTTTTACATTATTTCTGTATGTATTCGAAATAAACCTTTTTAATTTATACATTATTTCTGAATAATTTCTCCAGTTATAAATATTGTTTTCTAGAATTTCATATTATAGATTCACAGCAATATAATTATAGTTTACTTTATAGTAGTATTGAATTTGGTATTTGTACTTGATAAATTGTAAAGTAATCCCAATTTATAAATCAAATTCATACATTTGTTCGAACTTTAAACTAATGAAACATTAAATTAGTTGTTTAATACAGGCAGTAACAAGAATATTACTCAAGTTTACATATTTTACTAATAAAAATGCGAAAAATTTCTCGTGAATTCGTTTCACCCAGCAAAAATTTCGTCGTTATTACACAATAATCCGTGTCATTGCTGCCAGAAATGTCTGTGCCGTGAGCAACACAGCTTCAAACAGCGATGTACAAATTTGTCAATTCTCATTGGCTCATGTGCGAATGTAATTGCTGACAAGCAAAAGATCTATGGTGAATGTGTGCGTGTGCATATTATACGAGTGTATGCATATGTATATTCATGCACAAACTTGCATGTGGCTGTGTGTGTATGTGAGTTGTGCAGTCGTGACGTAGTGCGTTGGGGTCCAGGGGCTCAGAGCAGATTGTATGACTCATTGAAGACACTTCAATCATTCCCCCTTGGTGTGTTCACACATAGCACACACTGGGCTCCAACATATATGGGTGCCGTGGGACCGTGTTTGGCGTTAATGAAAGGACGATCTTGCTGCAATAACTGCACAACGGGCACGTAATGTGATTACCTGTGTGCTACGAGGAAAACTATCGGAATCTAACTTGACAATCGTCGACAGGGGAAGCCCTGATACATACACACAACAAAAGCTGTATGATTCACCCGTGAACATAATTGAATCAGGATTCTAGGAGACGTGTAGTGGCAATGACACCGTGTTGCATTCCAGGTAACTGGGCCAAAGGAATCCAGCTGTACATGTATATTTTATTCGAGTGGGGTGTTAGCAGTTTTTATAATGGAATGCGGATCATTAAAGGTTTGCAAACCACCGGTGGTATAGAATGGAAATTCGTTCCAGAATCAAATGTGTGTTTCTATAGTTATTAAACCATAGCAAAGGGGAATCACAAAATGGGTAGCCATTTCTATGGAAATGTAATGAGTCGAAAGGGATACAGTTTCTTCATCTAATATTATTAACATAGTCGTTAACTATACTTTCTCAACAATGAGATAGAATCTCGCAGTTTGCATACTTTTCATTATGTTAATAAAAAATATTACAATGTATATAGGCAAATTACACTTTAAATATTCATTATTCTGATAATATTTGGAAAGAATCAACAAACATATTTAATGATTTTATATACGTATCAATTTGTCCAATAGAAACTTAATAGAAAAATTGATTTATTACTATTTAATCAACAACATTCTAGATATTTAAAATGAAGTATATTATCCAAATTAATAATAAACCGGTCACTAAAATATAATGATAATATACATTAGAAAGTTTCATAAACTATATAAAAATAATTATATATTTCATGTGTGGTTGAATATTACTTTCAAAGTGAATTGGAGGAAAAGTTTTATAGTTAATTTAACAGTTCATGAATGAAACTAGATGGAAATAGTACACTCAAAAAAAATATTACGAAACATTCATATCTGGTTCATGATGATTTATGAAGAAAGTTTTATTTTATACTTCCGTATATTTAGTAAATTTCACAATAATTGTTTTATTAATTTCAGGTAATTAATTTCGGCAATAAAAGTTTTCACATATTTTTACGGATATAATTCATTTTAAATGTGGCATCTGAAACATGGAATATAATAATTATAATAAAAATTAGCAAAGTTTTTAAAATTTTTTTTTTGTTGAAATTAAATTCGCTTAGGTTCTTAAAACTACTTTATATGTATTTCGATATTATATTATGTAGGTATTTCTGAAGAAGTGTATTAATGAATTTAAATAAAACATGTCGGTATATTTTTTCTTGTAATTCACGCTTTAAAATGAAGGTTAGTATAAATATGTAAAATAGAATAGGTATTAGGTATTTGCCGTGTTTTAGCATAATTCGAAAATCGTTATGTAGATTTCCCATTTGGTATTTTTACATAATTTTTCTGACCTTTCAAAAATGTTACATTCATAAATTAACTTTTCTGTTGTAAGCAGTTTTTGTAAATATTTACATATATTCAAATTTTTTCTTAGCCGTCAAACATCGTGCAATCAATTCCTTCTGTACCAAAATCCGGATCAGCTATGTTTGCGCTGTACTACAGCCACCATTCACCTGAGATCACTATATCCCTTTTAAATTCGATTCTGTCGCCATTGCCTGCCCGTAAGTTCACCCTCGTCCCTGTTCTTTAGGGAAACGGTCCTGTGAGCGTATATTGTATATAAGCACCGGACCCCAATCTTCAAACACAATGGAGTCCTCCCTCTTGGGTTTCAGATTCTAGCCCTAACTTTCACATCGTTCAAGATTCGAGCCCCTTTACACAGTGCATTCCCTTGTTTTCTGCTTCTTTGTTCTGATGTAAGCTTGGCTTGATTACAAATATACCGAAAAGAATGTGTTTTGATGTTTTTCTCTAACAAAGAAATTATTATTTTTTTGTCTGATATAAAAGAACTACACATATATAGTAGTAAACAAAAGTATATCATACTTTTCAAAACACATTAATTTATTTAATCACATTTTCATCATATATTTTTTGAAAAAAAGTGTTTATTTCTGCTGTACGTTTATAAAAATTCTAAATAAAAACATATTTCTACAATTCCTTTTAACCTTCTGCATATATTAGCCTAAATAAAATTATGAATATTATCTTAAATCGATACACGAATGGCCGCAATACATTAAAAATGGTAATGACATTCATAATTTAAATTCATCTACGTTCCTCCAGACACATTTAGCATAAATTGTGAGAAAGATAGTATATACCGCTGTTGGAATTATCCTTGCAAATGAATTATGATAACTGTAGTTAATCTTTAGTTTTAATTTAAACCAATTAAAAATGACCTTGTATTCCCCATTCATATATTGTGCTAGCTAGTATTTTGTTGCAAGTATCTACATACATATATACGTAGGTATACTGAATAATATGTGTTATAATTCATATAAGTAATAATGCCGTTATGACATAATAATGTTTCAATTATTTACTGTTTTATGAAATTAACATATAGCTTCTACAATATAAATACAATTATACACGTATTAAATTAGTTGGCAAAATATACAACTTATTTACAAAATCTTTATAGAAAACATATCATTTACGATTTTTAATATTGTAATATGCATTTAGCAATTAAAT
The DNA here is from genome assembly GCA_022063505.1 of Calosoma granatense. Lineage (NCBI taxonomy): Eukaryota > Metazoa > Arthropoda > Insecta > Coleoptera > Carabidae > Calosoma > Calosoma granatense. Next base: position 5,032,809 of record JAGJTL010000112.1, read on the forward strand.
ATTATGTAAACAAAATACAATAGACCATAATTAAAGACATCATTGTTGCATATAAACAAAAACATATACATATAACAGAATTGTTTTCTCATAACCTAAATGAAATGTGCAATTTTACACAATAAATCTTTGCGGAATAGTCTTTAAAAATAGTGGTATTACTTCACGCGGAACTTTAACATCATCTCCGTGCTATAATTAAGATCATTAAGCCGTTAAAACCTTGTCAACTACACCAAAGTCTCATTACACCTACGTAAGATAAATGACGTTGTTTGTTCAGAGTTTTGAAAATGTTTTTATCGTCTTTGTGGCAATTCACTTGTGTAACATGACAAGACAAGTCACATGTCCTGAACATCTGAACTACAAGTGACATCTTATTTCATGGTATTTGCCCCTGCGTTGCTTTGACGTAAAATTGCATGTAAATTATTTTCTTACTCACTCGACTGGTAAATGTTTTTATGCCAGATTTCTACATAAATTTTCGTAACATATTAATACGGAAATATAAATATGAAAATGTTTTTATTAACGGTTATAAGTAGTACTAACAAATAAAACATTTTTCTGTCATAATTTTAGTTAACAACATTTATTACATTGTGTAAAAACGGATATTTTTGAAAAGAATTAAAAATGTTTCATTCTGTTTTTCATATGATGTTTATTTGTATTTCATTGTGTCTCATGATATTTTATTGTATGTATATTTTAGTTAATATACTTAGGTATTTATTTATTTTTCATTTTCATTCAACCAGCACAGTATTTTTAACAAACTTGAGATTATAAACATAATATATCTTTCGTTGCAATTACGAAATACACAGCCGGTTGACGAAATTCACACTGATGTGATGTTATTTGTTCCGTCTGAAAATAATTTCATTTCCAAGTACTGTTTTCAATTCCACCGAACCTCACATGATTGCTGGCAATGACTGGTTTCATTCAGCACACAGCGAATATTTATTTTCTTCAGTGGAAAACATCCGTTCTTGGAATGAAAACTGATTTTAATAATAAATTTCTGTTGTTGTTGTTGTCTGTTACATACCGATTAACGATAAGAATCTATGATTTATACAATTTGTCATTTAATAATGAAAAAAAAAACAAATTTAAACACTACTATTTTCATGCCGATAATTAGTTCCTCTTGTTATTCCCATAAACCATGCAATTTCCAAGAAACACATTATTTCGATGGCAATTATTTAATGGAAAATACAGTGGTTGTTTTATTTTAAACAGTTTTTAATCGTATTTATAATTGTTCTTACCCAGAAACGGTATAAATGGTGTCAAGACTTTACATGACGAATCTTGATATGAGATTGCAAACATAATACAAATGTCTGTCTCGCATCTCGTGATTTTATTTGTATTTCTCTCTGTACTGCACTGTATGTAGAAAGTGACTGTTATACGGTAAATTATTGATTGTGTTTTGTTCTGATTTCCAGGGTGGTTATCCGGCTAAACTGAAGAAGGTGCTGATAGTGACAGCGCCACTTTGGTTTAAAGCACCGTTCAAGATCCTTCGTCTGTTTGTTCGTGAAAAGTTACGTGAGCGGGTGTACACAGTGTCGGTCGCCCAGTTGACAACGCACATACCCCGTGCATCGCTGCCCATACATCTGGGTGGCTCGCTCGAGCTGGACCATGACGCCTGGTTGGCCCATTGCCTCGCGTCCATGACCACTCGCAATGGGGACACCGACGTTGAATCGCCTGCTGAACAACCAGAATACGGTTAGTTACCACCACACCTACCGTCCCACTCCCAGTCCCAGTCCCAGTCGACCACAAACATTCCATTTTCTTCCTGTGTTCCCACAGGGATTTCCTCAATTATAAGTTCTGTTAACTTTGCTTTTTTACGTTCTTGAATTTACTTTTTTGTTTGCGTTTCAAATTAAATTTTTCATCTAACGATTCTCTAGTTGACCTTTTGGTTTCGGACTTTTTCTTTCAATTTGCATGGTAAACATATTTTTCTTTACAGAAAGGAATAATTCGGTATTTCATTTATTTATAATCATGTAATTTTTCTCTTAATGTTTTCTGATATCAATGTATTGATGATGTCAGAAAACATAAGAAATGTAAAGTCATTTCATGTCATATGTTTAACATGTATGTGTAATTAGTACATATGTTAATTTGTTGTTAGATGGCACGACGCCGTCGCCACAGAAACGAATTGGAGCCGGCGACGATCTGGAAATTTCGCCTGCAACGAGGAATATCAATGGAGACATTTGGGAAGAAGATGGCAATCCAAATCCACCGAGCAGTGCGTCCAGCGGATTCTCAGATGACGATTCCTTGCATGGCGACGGTGCGGCGCTCACGATGCCGCAACTTGTCGACTATCTACGGGAACGGGGTCGTTCCGGGCTGGTGCAAGAGTACGTAGAGATACGCACGAGGTTACCCGACGGCAGCTTCAACCATGCACGCCAACGCAACAACCTGAGCAAGAATCGGTACACGGATGTGTTGTGCTTCGACCACAGCAGGGTGTTATTGTCGGAGTTGGACGGGGACCCGTACAGTGATTACATACATGCAAACTTCGTAGATGGATACAAGCAGAAGAATGCTTTCATTTCAACACAAGGTTAGTGTACAACATTTCTTCTAAAAGAGACGTACTTGTATAAACTTATTTTACAATTATACTGTAATGTTCTCCCATTTGTTACTTTATTAAGTTTATTATCGTTTAGGACCCTTGGCTAGAACCGCACCAGATTTTTGGAGAATGGTATGGGAACAGCATTCGTTAGTAATTGTAATGACAACTCGCGCAATTGAGCGGGGAAGAACAAAATGTCACCAGTACTGGGAGCAAGAACCAAGCGAAGAGGCTACATATGGACACTTTACAATTCGTACCATTTCTGTTGAAACTGAAGCTGACTATACTATCTATAGTTTGCAGCTTACAAATAACAAGGTACGCGCATATCTTGTTATATATATATACAACTTGAATAATGCGGTACACACTATGATTGACAATTAATTATATTATTATTACAATTAGACGGATGAGACGCGGGATATATCTCACTGGCAATTCACATCGTGGCCAGATTATGGAGTTCCACATTCAGCTCGGGCAATGCTGGAGTTCTTGGAGAGAGTACGGAGGCAACAGAGCACTATGGTCGCTGCACTAGGTGACACATGGGCGGGACATCCTCGTGGACCACCGATAGTGGTACACTGTAGTGCCGGAATAGGTCGTACAGGTACACCATATTTTTACACTATATACATTAAATGAAAAATAAACTGACAATTAAAACAGCGATTATTTAAAGCAATATACGTACTATTACAAATATGTTGATTTCTTGCAAATGAATTAAATCAAATTCAGTGAATTCGAAAATGTCAAATGTATGACGAAATGTAGAATGTGATTCGTCATGAGTAGGAATTTATCGTGAATACAAAACAAGTCATATATCTGCCGTTCAATTGATGCGTAAAATAAAATAGATATATGTATAAAAGGTCACGCGTCCATTTCTAATTTTAACTACACTTTCGTGTTTATTGAAAACATAGATATATTGTGGAGAAGTCATTTTTTATTATAGAATATATAGAATGAAACATTGTCAGAAAGTAATATTTGTACACTGTAATTAAAACAGCATTTCTAACGTACATAGTGAATAAATGTATCATTTATTTGTATTTTATAGTATAGTATGTAATTGATTGATTTATGCAGGTACATTCTGCACTTTGGATATTTGTATCTCGAGACTGGAGGATGTTGGTACGGCTGACGTGCGTGGCACAGTGGAACGTATCCGTTCACAGCGTGCATTCTCAATACAAATGCCCGATCAGTATGTGTTCTGTCACTTGGCACTCATCGAGTACGCGCTGCTGAAGGGCCATCTACCATCCGCCGATCTGTCAGGATTCGACAATATGCCCGAGGAGGAGTCTGATTAATTAGTGTTGTGTTAATATTCTGCATATAGAGTGAATGGGAAAACTCAAAGCATTTACTGGGACATTCTGCTACATGTAATGCTGTCAGTTGTATCAATGTATCCTGCATACAAACAATAATCATGATGATGTGTTGAAACTGTTTATTATTAATGATAATGGAAGTGGTGTGATTTTCGAAAGTAAAGTGATTGATCATGTATTGGAAAACGACGAGATCAGTATAATAATGATGATGATGATGATGAAGTTGTAATTTTAGTTTTTTTTTTTTTATTAATGATTACCTTGTGTGTGGATGTCACAAATATTTGTAAGTATTATTTTATAATTTCCTCTGTATAAATTATACTATATATGAATTTTATAAGAACGAGGGGTTGTTTTTTTTTAAATCAAAATTATCTTGAAATTTTATTATGTTTTTCATTGTTATAAATGTGGAATGCTGTATTGAACATCCTGATATAAAGACGAATCATGAATGGATTATGGCTTGATAACAAGACTTAATATTGGTAGGACCAATATGAATTCACTAGGATATTGCATACAGGGAAATCAAAATGACGTATAGGGAAAAATTTGTATTTTATATGTTGAAATAACTATTTTTAAGTAAACACAACATATTCATATGTTTTCACATAATATAATACATATATAATAAATTCAGTTTCCAATTAATATTTTCTGTAACAAATAATGAAATAACTGAACATACTTCATTAATGAAACATTTCTATTAATTCATTAATTAGCAAGTTGTAGCTTTGGTAATAGTACAAAATTACAAATAAAATCTTGCATTATGTATAATATTAATTGAAACATATTAACCTTTTTGAATTAATACAAGAATTTTGTATCATAAGATAAATGTTCAGCATTACAAGAAAAAACAAACAAACAAATATTTATACTTGTTACTTGTATTTATAAATGTACATCGGAACAATGAACGTAGGTCAATTGTAATGTAACAACATTTCTATACACCATGTGCATGGTGGTGCGTTGTTACATCGATCAGGATCAGTTGAGATGAACGATCGATTATACCTTTCTGTTCACTAATATTCAAAGTGTATAATGACGATGAAATGTACTGAATTAAATATTACATTGAATTATATAAAGTTCATTTATATCTTTATATGATTATTGTTCGTTTTTCTTTAAGTAAGGGCTGTGTAATTTATTGAAACCCCATTTGAGTAAAACATTTTGTCACCAAATGTAACAAAATATAAATGAAAAACAAAAAAAAAACAAATTGAATGCTGAGAAATACGTTGATTTGAGGCAATTCATCAATATGACAAGTATCCGCGCGCATGTGTGTGTGTGTGTTTGCCTGTACATACATACATACATACATTATGTCTCTTTAGATATTTCCCACAGGTGTTATATGAACTCGTAAAATTTATGTATTTATTGTGAGAGTTGTCAATTGTTATCATTTTGCCTGCCCTGTAAATAATGTATTCTTTATATTTATGTATAATATATTCTAGATATGATGATTATTTAACAAATTGTAGGTTGTAGTTGAATTTCTAAACAATGGAATTAGATACTAATGTTTAAACTTTTTTTATATATTCTCTATTTGTCGAAGGAACTACCTACTACTATACATAAATCATGTACATGTACAAGTACTACATATTATTTTATTTCTTCATACAACCATGCGCTATGTACTCTTCTGGTTTCAGCAGTAATATTGAAAGCTGTCATTCTGTTGATTTTAGTATAGTATAGAAATTTGTGTGGTGTTTATAGTTTTGTACAACAACAAAGTCAGTCATATCATCTCATCGGCAGTTCAGTAAATGAACTAACTACATTGGAATAAACTGTTTTCATAATATTGATATTATCTAATCTATTCTATCTATGTGGCTTTCGATATTGGAAGTTGCAGCAGTGGAAGGGTGATATGGGTGATGTTGGCTGACATATTGCTGACATTACAGATACCATAATGGATGGTACACAGACAGACTAAACAGGTGAAACTGCTAAACTGCTTATGTCATTGTAATGATTTACAGTCCATGTTTACAAAGTGTTACTGTTCCTAAGATGTTATAAAATAATGACAAATATTTATAATTATCAACATATCCTAAATGAACAATTTTGTATCTGAAATTATGTGAATATTTCTATTCAATGTGCATTTCTAGTAGTCCGATAAAAATTCTTGTTCAAAACAAGAAATGCCAATGAAATAGAAATTATTACGCAGAAGAAAGAACATGTCTACTTTACAAATAATACATAGCTTAAAAATCATAGTACCTAGATGGCAAATTTTCCAATACGAGAATTTTCTATGATTACAGATTTTCCAGAATAAAATATTTTGCTGCTCAGAGAGAAATTAGTGACATACAAATATTGCAAAGAAATACAAAAATATACGAATATAGAGTACTGTTATCACGTTCCGAGCCTAGTTTCCAATTCCTGTATCTGTAGTTTAAACATTCGCAATTGTCATTAGTATGTCGGTGGTGTATATATATAGTGACAGTAAAAGTGTATTGTTTCATTTTATCCAAGTAACATTGTTGTTGTTGTTGTTGTTTTACAACGACCACCTACATATTAATGTTCTGATGATAGTCGTCTAAGATCCTGCCACTGTATTGTCTCAGCTTTTTGTAAACAAATGTCAAATTTCATTCAAACTGGCACGTTCATAACAGCAACAATCAAACATTTCAGTGTCATGTGAAATTTGAGACAATAAACCTGATAATTTCTTCGAACATGATTCTCTTTATTCATTTACCCATTAAATAAGTCTTCCCGTTTTTATTCAATATAAATTATAATCAAGCATCGTGTATATATTGTTCTATACATATTTATTAATTTTGTCCTATCTCCAGTGTAATATATATCTGTAAATATACGATATATGAAAATTAATAATGGCTTATATGTACGTACAGTTCTACAAATATAGATTTATGATAAGATATTTATTGCCATTACATGCATGATTATAAGTAGTTATCATATTAACAATGATATTGGACAGATCTACAGGATTCTCACAGCTGTTCAATAAGAAGCCATATGGCACATGTGTAAATAAACAATGTAGAGTCGACATGAAGGGAAAATTAGTTATGTCAGTGATTAGAAGCATATAAAACCGGAACGAAACAAGTAGTAATATGTCATTTATATATCAGATTTACATTCGATCGTACAATGGATTTAACTGGAAAAATTGCTCTTGTCACTGGCGGAGCCACGGGCATTGGACTTGAATATTCCAAACACTTGTTGCACAATGGTGTTCAAGTAAGTATATGCAAACTAAGGGAAAAAACAAGTTTGTTCTGTAACACCTAACTGTTCATTTATTGTTTCAGAGAGTGTGTATAGTAGACAAGGAACAGAAAAAAGGCGAAACTGCTGTTAATCAAATTAATCATGAATTTGGAAAAGACCGGGCTATGTTCATTAAAGCAGACGTCACTAGAAATAGTGATATGGAAGGTTCGTTTTTTTCAATGTTTATATATTGAAATATATACAAACAATTATAATATTTACAACAAAACATTTTAAACATTTCGAAGTTTAATATTTTAATTACGTATTGGCCAAAATTTATATATGTAATTGTATCATATTTTATTGTTTTAGCTGCATTTGAAACTGTAATTTCTGCTTGGAAAACACTGGATATTGTTATAAATAATGCTGGAATTATGGATGATCTTCACTGGGAACTGGAAATTGCTGTTAACTTTGTAAGCAAAACAAAATAATACTGTAAATGATTTTAGCTAAGTTAAATAAGATGATTTTTGTTATAGAATGCAGTTGTACAAGGTTCCCTACTGGCTTTCAAATTCATGAGCAAAAGCAACGGCGGCAATGGTGGAGTTCTTGTTAATATTGCATCAATTCTTGGTATGAAAATAATGGCTTCCATTCCAGTTTATGTTGGCACTAAGCATGCTGTAATTGGGCTCTCCCGTTCATTAGGGGTAAATATATACGTCCTTGTTGATTGTATTTATGTTATATGCTATTTTATTTGACAGATGCCCTTCAACTATGAAATGTCGGGTATTCGTGTTTTAACAATGTGCCCAGGAGTGACCATTACTCCCCTTATTACAGAAGCTCATACTCTAGCTTCCACTGCAGATAATGCAGCTCAAGTACGAAAGGAGCTGGATATTTTGCCATCACAAAAGTAAAGGAAAATTGTTAAATCTCATTGTTATATTTGTATAAAATGTTTATATATTTTTTTCAGCCCGGCCGATGTAGCAAAAGGCATGATGCATTTGATTAAACACGGAGAAAGTGGCAGTGTCTGGGTATGTGAAGGTGGTGAGCCAATTTATGAAGTTGCTATTCCAGAATACCCCACACTACGCAAAAAATAAATCCATATTTATAATAACAAAACATATGTAATGTGGGTGTTAATGTATTGTAATAAAATAATATTGTGAAAATGTATTTTCACTTTAAATTTTATCATAGCTATACTAAAATATAGAAACATGTTTAACCTTAGTAATATTTGTTAAACAATTACATTCAATAACATTGACATTTTATTGAAATATATATGTGATACCAAAAAATAAATATTATTTAGGTATTAATATTTATTTAATAAATATTTGAAACATTCAAATAAATGATATATTTTTTCTTGATTTAGAAGAAAGAAATTAAAGTTTAACTTTTTGGCATATCTGTGTTGAATTTTAAAACTAGACTGGGTACAGACACCCATGCCTGTAGCTCATCGACGTATATTCAAGTCTGGATAAATTACAAGAAATTAATGTTTATGGAAATATAATTTTGAAATTCATAATCCTAAATAGTTGACCAAAAATAAAATAATAAATGTAAAATATGTAATTATCTGTAA
>JAGJTL010000112.1:5044691-5059916 GCA_022063505.1 Calosoma granatense
ATATGTACATATTTTAATTTTTTCTAGGTCTAAATTCTAAAATTGTATTACTAATATAATCAATACTTTTTATTTATTATTTAGAATATATGCTTTACATTTATGAACAGTCGAAAAAAATTAAAAATTCGATCCTGCCAGGATTCGAACCTGGAATCTTCTGATCCGTAGTCAGACGCGTTATCCGTTGCGCCACAGGACCCTATATTAATTAAATGATATTAATACATTGGAGTAAATTTTTGTTTCAAAATATTATGACAATTTACTCACGCTGTTTAAATCAAACTACTGTCTTAATTAGATTATAATTTAGAAACTATCGAAAAAAAATAATTTAATTTTAGATGGAATGTTTGCGCAATGAACTTGTCACAGACTGTTGAGTAAACTGTTAATAGATACACGAGGTCATTTCATTGTTGAAAAACGGAAATTGGTTATCGATTTTAACGTTCTGATTTCTATCAGAACATAGATAAAAATTCAAGTATTTGTTGGTAAAATTCCTAAATTAAATTCAGTATTATCATTTAAAAATACAAATAATTTTGTATGTAGTTAAATTTTAATATAGACTGTTTAGAATCACTTTTATCTGAATAAATAGAGATTAATAAATGTTATCTTTTGAAATAATAAATATAATCCATGTTGGTTTAAAGATAACTTGAATATGTCCATAATTACTAATCTATATTTTCGTATTATCTACAAATATATATTTTTCATCTTTCAAACTGAAGACAAACTATAGCTGCAATTCATTTGGATTAAATTATCGTAAATTACTTTGCTAAAGAATAAATTATGTTATTAATCGTTTTCTTGGAATCTTTTCGCTCGACTTCATACAGTGTTTGGATGCTAAAGCGGGTCTGATAGATCATATTTATTAGAAGTGTGTGTATGTGTGTGTGTGTATTGAATGCTTGAGTTGATTGTAGCGTGCAGAAGCCGTCTGCAAGAAACCGTGCATTCCTCCGAGCAATTGAACAGGTTTTGCTATTTTATGTGCATTGCAATGGCCGATGCACGGTGATCGTTAAAGCTCTAGCATAAAGACAAGCGAAATTTATTCCTGACTCTCAGGCACCGGGGATCTTGACAGTGTGTAACATCACGTACACAGAACTAATGGAATGTCACGATTTGCCTGCACTTCCCAGCCTCGTACTTGAGCCGCTATAAAGCAACAAACAATATATTCGTATGGACAGAGGTTTCAAATATCAATGTACACACTTCATACACACATACATATGTACTTGAACTTGTGTAAAAAATTTATTTGACGTTTTCCCATTAAAGCAGCAAAGTGCATATATATCAAGATTGAAGAATAGCAATTTGTAATGTAAAAAATATAAATATAATTTAGATATTTATAGGCATTGTGGGAGGCGTCTGTTTGTGACTGTATGAGGAGATTCATTTAAAATGTACTCTATTTCTAATATTATTTAACAGTTCATTTTATTTATATCTATGGTTCGTTGATTGTGAATTAGTTTATAACATACATAACTCGATGTAAACTACTAGAGAGAAGATTAAACCATGAATAGAAAAACTATGTGAAATGATTAATGCAGAATTGGGATTCACAGATTTTTTTTTGTAAAATTCGTCATACGTTGTGTGATTATATTTTACAACAAGAATGTCATAACAGATATCGATCCATGACAAACCTATTTCACTCGCGTCCGTACCTCTTTTTACTTTTTGGTGAACATATGGTTTGTTTTATTGATCAAATATTGACAGAATCCGTTTTCCTAGCTGCAATATAATTGCATTTATTTTAATAAACATTATTTGTATAATATGGTATCATTTATAATATTCATCAAATGTACTTGTCGCTGATGCATATTAAATATTAGTTACTATTACTAATTATTAATGTTTAGTTACCATAATTACATTATTCACTATATATAAAGTCATCAACACTTTATACAAACAGCTCGTTATTAGCGTTAATGGATGCGAGACATCAAACCCTTGAAGTAAGTGTAATTATTGCGTAATCAATTATTCACTGTTTGATTGTGTACTGAGGGGCAATTTTACTGCTATATCCGAACAATCAGAAAACTGTAAACGTTGCAAAACAAACAAAATCCTACTTTCCACATGCAACGTTTCGATTTCATTCCATATATTTCACTACAAATAAACATATTACTATATAGGTAATATTATATTTTACATTTTTCAATAACAAAAATGTATGGTTGAATTCTGTTTCATTATTATTAATTGTAAATATTCGATTTATATAAACTGTAGTAATACATAATGGCACCGAATGGTGGTATCTGTTTACAACTGCCAAAACATGTTTACTATGATTTTATTACAGAACTAATATTAAATACAAGTATATCGACGCTCTACGCAGTATAGATTTAAATCTAAACTAACAAGCAATTTTAATTATATCATGTAATTTCTGGTTGTTACGGAGTTAATATACAAGTTGTTGTGAATGCTAAAGTACAGAGTCAGTAACGTTGTTCTAATATTTGTGTTCTAAATATTGACAGATTTGACAAGACCATGAATACGGACAAATACGGAAATTAGGTAACATTCATATATGATTAGTCATTACAACCAGTGACCAATATCCGAAATGATATTTCTAATATTATTGCAAAATACATATACCCTGCTTACGTTACATATTACACAAATTTGTATTAAGATATTAATAGATTTTTGAAATCTCAACAATGCATAAACATATGATATGATAATCTTGTTATACTTATTTAATCGAACACTCTCTTGTTTGGCATACGTCAAGGTGATACGCAATTAAATGATCAGTGAAGGACAATTTTAAATGTAACATACATATGTTGTTAACAACTTTTATATTTCCTTGAAAAATCATCAATACTAACATACGTTTTTGTAAGCACAGGTATGCCTCAAATATAAACTATAAAACTTCCTATTTTGATCAATAAAACTATGATAATGTATACTATACATATAGTTGAATTTTAAAAATACTTTAGTTATTATAACTTAATTTTTGTGTAAAACTTTTATATTTGATTTAACACAGATACAGCATGAATAATGTTACAGATTTGATATTTGAGGAAATAAAATCTAATGATGTATCTCTAGGGTAAATTATTAGGAAATATCAGCTCGCTGGTGTTCTATATCCAATCACGGAATATGAAATTGCATTAGATATAAATATGAAGCAAAAAATAACGAAATTTTGATACTTTAACCCATCTCAATTTTTTTCGAACCTCGAATTTATATTTTTATTTACAAATACGACATAGTGTGTTATATATTAGTACATATATTTACAGTTGACATTCTCCATTGACATTAATTTCATTTTACACAACCACTAGATGCCATTTAGTCCAACACAGTTTCAAGAAATAGCATTTTGCAAATGACATACATACATATCTTTGAGTTTTATAAAACAGGTATACGAATACGATTTCTCTGACTGCAGTTCATATAGAGAAAGTATACAATTTTAACCGGTTCAAGTCCAGTAAACGACAGTATATATTTACATTTAGATACGTGCATATCGTCCCGTGTACGTATGACACTTGTATCGAAATGAGAGATCGTGTTTGTTGTTCAGTGAAAAAAATATTGTTGAAACACCCGCTGGCGAACGTTATTTTCACTTTCATTTGTGTATCGTTTTACTTTTACTAGTGGTAGTAATTAGTTAGCATCAAAAAGTGACTGTGGAAAATCTGTGTATTAAACAGTGAATATAACAATTATAATGATGTGTTTCATTATACAAAATGGAACCTACAATATGTATGGAAATTTTCGTCCATTAGCACAAAACTGCTAGTGTTTCACTACACTGTATATGAACATATGTAATTAAGGTATTCACATGTTATCTATCATAATTGAGAATGTGTGTTGTTTTTGTGAAAAATTCTAATGAATTCTATTCACATTCCTGATTGTACAGTATCAATTAGTTTATCTAGTTTAACAAGTATATCAATAAACAGCGTATAATTTAATTAATAAATGCATGTATGGTTTATCGTTTTTAGTTATTAATATAATATTAACGCATTATTAAACAGGATAAATTTCAATTAAGCTTTATAAGTTTATATAGGAGCTTCTTGTAATGCAATTACACTCCAGACATTTACAGTTCATTGAACATAAATACGCTCTTGAAGTTTCATTTATGAAAAAACTTATTCTTAGATCACAAAGGCCATCGTAAATTTAATTTCGAATGCTCGTACACCAGTTATAAAATTAATTTTGTACGAAACAGACTTGTATTTGCATTGCTAAATAATAATTTCAATAAAAAATAATGATCTCTATCCCATTATTTAAAAAACTGTTTTTTTAAATTTGAATAAACTAAATGTATGTATGTGCCTATTTAGTTACAAGTGCAGTAAGTAATATTTGTTTCGTAAACATATTCACAGATTAAAAAAGACTTAAACACACAGTATCTGTACTATATACCAAGTGATATTAAATAAGGTTAATTTTGTGATAAATACTTATTTAGTTCAGAACAGAAATTGTTTATAAAACACAGTAGTTGTCTTATCCTTCAAGCAATGTGATATGAACGTCCAGCAATGTTAAGTTACCAAGTGTGTGCAACTTTGCCGTACAAAACAAGTATAAGAACCAAGTGAGTATTCTCTATGCATACTTGAGTACTGTATTTACTTAGCTTAATATTCCTACTCACGTTGCTTTGCGGCGATGCCCGTAACTTGTGAATTTTGAGTCCTCCTCCAAGTTTGAAACTATGAAACTGGTAAATAACCAGAGTACAGTTCGTTAAAGTGTGCTTCGAATATATTGAAAATGTAATTATCGGTATTACGAAAATATTCTCAAAGATATTCTGTATCCGTATCTCAATTTCCTAGCTTGCTATTAAAATATCACAAAAATTGCGAGAAAATAACATGACTCGCGTATTTGACTTTCATGTAATAATATGTCACTTGTCAAATATTGTGTTCCATAAGTAGGGTTATATAAAATTTTGTCATCAAACATATTGATTAATATGCAGATACAACATAAGTGAAACAAATTAATTAAAACAATATCGAATTGAGTACTAGATTCAATACAATATTTTTTTTTATATTCATTTCTGTATCCCGTACAAACTGGATTACGGCAGATTTCATAATCTCACAATATTTATATGTTTATTTTTACAAAAAATAAAAGTACTTCATTATATTCATTATATTTCACTTTGAACACTACAACTTCTACATACAAAAACCTGAGTTTACACTTTCTAAATCATAATTTCATTAACTACCGTGGATTATTCTAAAATGTAAATTACGTATAACAGAACTTCTTTACCCTGTAGTTAATTATTATTTCATTTGCAAATTGCAACATTATTGTATTGCATTGTTTTCTTATTATATGTACAATTTCCTATCATATAATTCTGTTACAGAAATGGAGTCAACGTCGAAGGAGCGACTCACAAACAAGTGGTGGACCTTATCAAATCAGGGGGCGATGTCCTTACGCTTACCGTCATATCAGTCACACAACAGGTAAACACAAAACAAGATTCAATGACGTAACAAATTTATTCTTATTGCATGCCAATATATTATAAAATTACTAGTTTTAAAATATATATATTTTATTGCAAAATCATTCATTAGTAGATTATCAAAATATTTAATATGATATGTGCACAAGCTGGTTATAAAATTTGATGGAATTTGTGAACCGGTTCTGAAACCAAAAGTTTGTTACCTGTTCGTCAAAATGAAAAAAATCCTCATGAGCTAGAATCTATCGAAACGGTTATTATTGTATTTAGAAAACAAATTGGTATACATATTAATGTGCTACAAGATTTGATATGTGAAATTAGTTAGTATGAGACAAATTTGTGTTACAACTAGGAGGCCGAGCGCCTGGAACCAACGGACGAGACCCAGGGCTACTCCTACATAGATTATAGTGAGAAAAGATCATTGCCGATCAGCATTCCCGATTACCATTACCTAGAACGAAATGGCGAACGGTACGTGGTATTCAACATCTATATGGCCGGCAGACAGCTGTGCTCCCGACGATACAGGGAGTTTGCTACTTTACATAGCAACTTGAAGAAGGAGTTCGTAGGTATGTATTGTTTAAATTATATACAAGTTTTTATTTTTTATTATTTAAAACATAATAATAAACCATATTACTTTATTAGAGTACTAGATTTCATCAGAAAATCTCGGAGGAAATATATATAGTTGATATTGTATAATAAAATTGTGAAAAAGTTTTCGATCCTGCCAGGATTCGAACCTGGAATCTTCTGATCCGTAGTCAGACGCGTTATCCGTTGCGCCACAGGACCATTGCGTGTGGTGGGAGTATCTTAAAACTTCGAACAAATTTGAAATTCCTAAATGTGGAGCTAAAAATTGTTTGTTGAATATATGTACACAATTTGAATATTTAAAAATAAATCAGTTTTTCGTGAAATAAAACGATAATTCCAATGTGTTTGGCGAAACATAACACATTTCAAACTCTGCATAAATTCGGTCTAAAAACATTATTAATACAAGTCAAATCAACTTTTTATTATTTAAAGTACTAAATCATTTACAAGGTCTTAGTATTTTTCTCTTTTTTATTAATACGTATTACATTCAGAACATATAAAAAACTGGATGTGTGTTTGTGTGTGTTAAGTATGTTTTGAGAAATTTAATTACAAACATTAACTGTACACTATACAACAGTTACTACGAGTACATAAATAATTAAATAATAATTATAACCCAGATGTTTTGAAAGCATTTACGTAATACAAAACAAAATCATTAATCAATGTGCATTTGTAATTATTTTGATTATATTTTCTTGATGTTCCAGGATTCACATTCCCAAAATTACCAGGAAAATGGCCGTTCGCCCTAAGCGAGCAACAATTAGATTCAAGACGAAGAGGCCTAGAACAGTATCTAGAAAAAGTATGCGCAGTTAGAGTGATCGCAGAATCAGATGCGATGCAAGAGTTCCTTACAGACCAAGATGATGAAACTAATATAACACCAGTAGATTTAAAAGTATGTATACCAACATTCATTATCAATCTTGCTACTACATATGTACATACATAGTTGTGTTCAGTGTAATAATTCACTTCTCGTCTGTTTTAGATTTTACTTCCTGACCGGGAAGTAGTAACCGTATCAGTAAAAAAGAGTGCCAATACTGAAGAAGTATACGCAACTGTCGTTAATAAAATCGGCATGAACAAGAACTCCGCAAAATATTTTTATTTATTTGAAATAGTAGAATATAATTTTGGTAAGTTTATGATAGAAACTCGTAGCGTTAGATTTGTGTTCTAGGATTTAAATAAAATTGTTATTATTAATATTATTTGAACAACGGTAAAATTACAATTTGATACTTACTTTGCAGAACGTAAACTGCAGCCTGGAGAATACCCACACAACTTGTACATTCAGAATTATAGTACAGCAACAAGCACATGTCTGTCAGTACGAAGATGGCTCTTTACACTATCTCGTGAACTAATGTTGATGCGAGATCAACAAGCAACTGCTTATATATTCTGGCAGGTATGTGTTATCCTATGTACATATATACATCACACTTTGTCTGTTCCATATTTCAGTATAACTATAACACTTCTCTTGCATTTACAGGCTGTAGATGAAGTGAACAGAGGTTATATACACGCTGGCGAGAGACTGTATCAGTTGAAAGCGTTACAGGACGCGACCAGAGCGTTAGAATATTTAAAACTAGCCAGAGAATTATCCGGCTACGGTGATGTAGTTTTCCCTCATTGTCCGTGCGATTCGAGGAAGGATGGTCACGTCATGGTGGCCGTCGGTATAACTGGTGTGAAACTGCACGCGTGTCGAGAGGATGGTACACTAGAATCTCAAGTGGTTGAGATGGGCTGGGACAGTATCAGACAATGGGAAGTGGACGATGAAGCGATGGCATTCTGTTTGCAATACCACCGACCCGATAAAAGTCCCAGATGGCTTAAAATCTTTACACCATACGTGAGTATACAATAGACTGTAGTTAATTTACTTGGCACTTACATGTGGAAATAGACAAATAGCAGTCATGTAATAGTATGTATGTATATGTATTGTATAAATATATTTGTGTTTCAGTATACGTTCCTCTTGGACTGTTTTGAAAGAATAATGGAAGAAAGTAAATGGGTGGACACAGGCGAGTGACCTCCTGAAACAAATCGTTATTAGTTGTAACTATAGGAATAATCATACATATATTATCACTGCATCCTCTCATATTAAAATATATTCTAAAAATTCTCTACACTACACTTCTATTTAATTTAAATAGCGCTCTCTGTAACTGTCAAATCAAAACAAGCATGTGTTTCTCATGATCAGGTATGTGTACATTAAATGTAATGTGTGATAGTTACGTATAGCTAGATGATGAAGAGAAGATGAAGAACAAGTCCGTGGACGTGAATGTTTCATCTCGATGTCAGGATTGCCATTATGAAAATAATTACTAGACGCATGTGTAAATGATCATTTCACTGTAGTCGCCATTACTCCATATGAACGATGTGTATGTATATTATTATTTGTTTACATATGTAGCACTTATTTCTCTTAGATAAGTAGACTAATTGTTATTGTTATACTTAGTTGAATCCTGCGTAATGGAAGTACATCTGTGCATATATTTAAAAGCGTTTTACTGTCGTTCCAAGTTTATTTCGATTATACGCATTTTCCTTCCTTTTTTATACAATGTTATTACTATACAGGTAGCTATTAATGAATTATTTAAGAACGATTTTATTTTATACAGGATCGGCCGTGGAAATACACGTCCTAACTTTATAAATAAAATGTACAATTGAGCGAGATGTGAATTCAGAATTGTTATAATATTCCACACCGATCACAACCAATATGTATTATGTATGTTGCTTTAGTCTGATTCAGTTACGCATTACGTTTTACTGTATCTTGTCCGCATATGTTTTTAAATAGAAATCAGAATTGTGATTTCAACATTTCTAATGTAAATGACATTGAATGATATCGAAACAATTGCAATATAGAAGAAATACAAATATTTCTTGATACATATATGAATAATTATACATAAAGGCAATGCCCGTAGAATATAGAGTATTTGCTTGTAGATATACATATACATATGTATGTAGAACGATTATACAATTATTATTATGATAGGTAATCTTCCCTCGTCGATATCGGCAGTTCTGCTCACAGCTGTAATAATACATACATACATACTACCAAGTACCTACATACTAGTGAACATGTTCATTATTTGTAGGTGAAACAACAACAGATCAACATACATATGCTTCGTTTTTATATTAAAGTTTTATTACAAACTCTACCGTACACGTTAGGTAATTTTATTTTGCTAAGTGCAATTACTTTATTATAAACTAGCAAAATATCTCTAAATATAATATTACATAGCAATTTAAAATACATACATGTATTACTAGACAATGGTTAATATAATATCTACAATAGAGATCTACTGTACTTACACAGAAAATATTCAGAGAAATTCATCACGTGTATGAAGTGTGTTGTAATTGAATAATATTAGTGAAATTTAACATAATTTGTGAAATTTTATGAATATATTGTTAGTTGAATTTCTAGTCACTGAAATTAAATGTGAAGTTATTTTATGCAATTATTGGAATTATGTAGCAGATAACAGAGATAAACACAAATGGAAAGATATTTTTCTTTTAAAAAAATCGTTGTTAATTGGTATGTAATACTATGTTTTGTAAATTCCTTTCGTAATAAGATAACTATTTATTTTGTTAATAAAATATTACTAGAAATGTCAGTTTTTATTTCTGTTTTGTTTTTAAGTAAATCAATAAACAAATTCTGCAGTGACAGTAATAGATTTGTTTTGTAGCGGCGGGATCTGTTCAATATTTTTATAAATACATTACATTTTGTACGTCCACATAGATGGCACTAACTGTACTGATTTGACAAATAACTCATTTCAAGGATGATGACTGTTCCGTCACATTTGATAAGAAGTTGTAATGGTGTTGCAATATAATTACAAATTCGACGATGGTATCATGAAAATGATGTGTGTTGCTTTTCGGTCTTCGATGTCAGTAGAAATAATAAAAATTCATTTAAATTCTTGACGCGTGGAAAGTATGAAAACGAAATGAAATGAAGAAAGGTTATAACTCGTCTGATATTCCGCAGCAAGAGGGACAAGATCAAGCGAGGAGGTTGCACAGGTAAAACTAGTCACGTGTTTTGTTTTAAACAAAGCTATAACTCATAGTAGTGTTTGTGAGTGTTTCCTTAAATAGTGATGACATATTGTATTCAGGTCCATCAGTGACAATGCACGGCGTTTGGATGATGCCAGAGGCTGTGCTCGCTCAGTCTCCGATCTGTTCGAGCCATCTCTGCTTGCGCAACGCAGCAGGCTTCGAGAAAACTGCGAGAGATTAATATTCCTGGATCCAATATTGTACGGTAGGAAAGGAGAAGAACTCCTTTGGCGAAAAGTGTATTACGATGTCGTTTCAACATCCAAACGGCTTAAGCAACAGGAGTATACCGTAGAAGATATAGCTCATTTGCAATGCCACATAAACGCAGGTATCGGTTATTATCATCATTTTATATCGAGACTTCAATTAGAATATGATTTGACACTGCAAGGGATAGTAGATTTTCCAATTAGTACAAGTGAAAAATCAGTAAAACACCAGAACAGTGCTAATAAAATTGACAGCCACCATGACTGGGCTGAACTTTCTGTTCATCGTTGTTTAATATATTTGGGCGACTTAAGTCGATATAAATTAGAAATTTCCCCGCACTGGGATCATGGCTTAGCCATTCGCTATTACTTACAAGCTTCAAATTTCAAACCTGAATATGGAATGCCTCACAATCAGCTCGGTACCTTGGCTACAGGACTGAACAATTCTTTGGACGCTGTTTATCATTATATGCGATGTCTGGGCTGTGTTCATATATTTGAGGGCACGGAGAATAATCTTCTTCGTTTGTTTGAGAAAAACTCATACGTCGTAGAAAAGATACCAATTGACGTGAATCACTTTAAACAAGAGCCCAGCGAGCATATAAAACATTTGATTGCCCGTTTTATGCTTTTAGTTGATATCTTATATTTTGAGAAGAAAGGCACGCACATTCACAGCTTATGTCATCAAGTTTTACTAGATTTTCAAAGTTGCTTATCTTACCCTAAGCCTGTGGCCAGCGAGAGCGGTGATTCCCCCGTTGATAGTGAATCAACCGAGAATGATTCAATGACAGCATTGAGCTATCTTAGTAGCGACACCGTTTTTAAAATGATAATTATTTGCCTTATGTGTATTATTAAATTGCAAAAGACAGAATCGCAACAATTATCCTCGCTGAAGGCATTTTTACTGGCCATTTATTCACAATTGATTCAAAACGTGGTCGATCATATTCAAGGTAGTGTATTTAACATGTCGCTACCCAGTCCTGAGACAGTGTTACAAAATGGAGACGCCAAAAGTAAAAGAAGTATTTCCAAATTAAGACGACGGAAACTAAAGAACGACAGTGATGATGATTCAGATTTAAGTGAATCAGAAGTTTCATTTTCATCTAGTTCAGAATCAGAGTTAAATTCTGATTTGTCAGAAAATGAAGTAATTTTTAGTTCTGGAGATGAATCAGATGATGAAAATAAAACCAACAAGAACTCAAAGGTAAATGGCACAGATTCAGTGATTGCCAGTGGAAAGCCTGATTCCCAGTCTGAAACCAATGAAGAAATAAACGAACAGAATGAAATCGAAGATCCTGTGAAAAAGGTTAAACGAATGGACCCAATGGATTTACTAGAAATCGTTGCGGAAGAAGGAATGTTGCAGAGTATTAAAATTCTCTGTGACTGGCTCATTGGTGACATTATAGTTTTAAAGGAATGCGGCAATAGTAGTCAGATTCTTCTCAGGAAAATTACACAGCTACTTAATTTAATTAACATCGATACAAGCAGTGGCAAAATGAAAAGTATCAAACTGAAATCAGACACCTTGCGCAAAGACTACAACCAAATCCCATTACCGGAAGATGTAATATTGAAAGGAATACCTATATTGCAAACTGTTCACGATAACATTAACTGGAACTATTTAAATAGTTGTATTATAGAGCCTAAGGAAGAAGCTCTCTTTAGAGTTAATAAATTAGTTGCTTTTGGCCACTTTTTGGTTGACATTAACGAAACTGGAATTCATTACGACAAGAAACAAAAATGTTTTACAATTACAGAAGAAATCCCCAAAGAAACGGAACCATTTTCTGTTGAAAATGTAAGATATACATTTCAAAATGAAAACTCTGTGGAAATATTTATTTTGTAATATATTTTTCAGAATACCATAATCACCATTGAAGAGACGCCGACAAAGAATAATGAGTCTATATCGCGAGGTAAACTAATGAAGGACATGGGTCAGTTGTGGTTGGCGGCGGAAGTGCAAGACTTGGAGAGCAGGGTACAGGGCCGTACCGCCTTCTCTCCATACCTGGTGCTAGACGTGGATGCGCTTATTCATTATACTCATTTAGCAAAACAATTTGTATCTGCACGCAAGTTTATTGTGCTTGTTCCTGTAATAGGTATGTTATCAAAATATATGTATATAAATCATCATTTTAGCGAAACGATTGTTAAATACAAATATTTGTGAATAATTACTGGGGAATTGAAATGTAAATATTGTTTCAGTTCTCTCTGCTTTGGATGAGTTGAAACGGGAAACAATTAAAGCCAGGGAGGCGATTCGTTGGTTAGAAACACAATTCCATCGTGGCAATCGATTCTTGAGAGCGCAGAGACCGCAAGAACGTTGTGCCATACCGTTAATAAAGTATCCCAAGAAGAAGGACAAGGAAACGTACATGTTTATACAGATAATCGAGTGTTGCCATTTCCTCACCCAACAACAGAAAGGTGCTACAAACTTAGTCACACTATTAACCGGTAATCAGAGTGCGCTGGTTGCTTCGGAAACGCGTGAGATCAGTTGCATGGGACTGGCTCAGTCGGCCGGAGTTAATTTGGAACTAATCACAACGTTTCATATGAAATGGAAGAAATCTGTGAAAGGAAACAGGTGAAATGACTTGGATTGACTCTGACCAGGATATGGCTGATGATGTGGAACTGCAGAGATGGTCTCTCGATTCACCAACTGGTGCTTGTTGCAATTGTCGACTTGATTGGTGTCGTTATGCTGCATAGCTGGAACGTTAACTCATTTAGTTCTGTATTTTATATTGACATTATATCGAATGAAAACATTTATAGGTTGGAAGCAGAGTTTGGTTATTTTAATTTGTTTGTGTATTTTGTTTTCGTTTTGTATTCTAATCGAAAATATATAATTACTAATGTATTGCCATTAATTAAATACAATAGTTTCTGGTTTAATATATCTTGTGTTCATATATAATTCCCTGTTTTACATCAAATGCGTGCTAATAAAACAAATTGTATTCAACATCATGTCTCGAGTTAATATTTATTTAAACATTGAAGGAAATGAACATAAATGTACAATATAAATTTAATGAAGCATATATTTACTACACGTACATTATTCATTGATTTTAATTCATTATTAATAAATACAGTAAGTTCTAAACAAAGTTCTCGTATACACAAAACTGATTCGACATGGTATCGGGAATTTATATGACATTATCGTGTTGATTAAAATTGTTAGATAACCAACCTTGCTTTTATGCAGTTAGGTAACTTGGCGATAAATGAAATAAATGATTCACATTCATATAGGTCTGAAACAAGATTACGTATCTATCTCCTTGGCGATTTAATTTAAATGTGAATATTTTGTTGTGTCGAATATTGGATGGTAAGTAATTATAGTGCTAAAATGAAAGATTTTATATTTTATTACATATTTTACAGTAGTGTATAAAATAATATAGTTATTGTTCAGGCTCAGAAGCAAAAGAAATATTGAAGGAAAACGTACAGATGAAACATCTGTGGTTTCTATTGAACAGGTAAAAATGGTATGTATCTAAAACAAATTTTGTCAGTCAATATTCTTCTTTTCTGGTATGCGATAGAACTAACAATTTGATTTTAAATGTACATGTTTATTTTCTAACAAAACTTTTCATTATATAGTAATGTATGAATAATCCGGACAGAAAGTTGCCAAACCCCGTTCGGATTAACAAAACTTTCGGATTATAGAATCATAGTGCATTGTATCTATAATCCGAACGTGTTCGGCGAGATGTTCGGTTTAAGATAAAACTTATCAAACGATAAAAATGTTTCTATAATATTATTACACAAATAAATTTATACGCAATAACTATAAAAATATATAAAATGCGGAATAAATACAGACCTCTGAAAAATAAATGAAATTACAAACAATGGAGTAAAAGTTCAGGTATTTAATTATGAAAAAAATAATGTTGTCGAATTACCACGGATTACAGAATGCAGGAGTTCGGATTATGGATACCTCTTTACACTATTAGGGTGTTCGGATTATAGAGTAGTTCGGATTATAGGGGATTCGGATGATTCATACATTACTGTACTTGACAAAGGTAGTATTAGAAAATAAAATGAATATTGCAAATTTTGCTTGATATAACTTTATGTCAGACTATATTAATACATATCTGTATATGTGTGTGCACCTACACAATACACAACAAGGGAATAAAAATACGAAAATCACTGATTGAATAACATTACTTATAGGTACTTGTATATTTCTAAATGATATGTTTGCTCTTTTAATAACGCGAAACTAACATAATTCGTCTTCTGAATTCTGTATGATGATTTTTTCCCAATTTTTTTTATACGATACTTCAGTCTAGTAATTTGAACTCGTCTGTACATGTTAATAAATCTTAATATTTTCATATTTTATTCAAATTATATGTGCATATTATAAATACATAACAAGAAATATCTTTTAAATGAACCAGATGTTCTTCAAAATATTTTTGAAAACCATGTATTCCTTGAAAGTTGAATATGCACTTTGAGTGAAACGGTTTTATCTGGTAAAATTACACTAAT
>JAGJTL010000112.1:5075186-5089670 GCA_022063505.1 Calosoma granatense
ATATATTACTTTTTATTTCATAACAAAGTGGAAATATTTGAAACTTGTTCGTTCTAGATTTGTGTATAGAGTATAAAAGTGTGTAGTCTGCAGAATGTACATACATATGTGGTGTATGATGTGTAATTAATCGTATAATTGGTTGGCTAGTGTACTGTTTTGGGTTCGTTACAAGTGTGTTTATGAAGTGCAGTAACGTAACGTGAAATAAAGGCCAATGGCGAGTACGGCGGCCGATACTTGACCGTGTAATTAGCGGTATTATGCTCTGGCGTAATGGAGCCTGTGGATAATGTGTTCTTGCATGCGAAACCACGTTCAAGTTGTTCATTGGTAAATTGCGTGAACTCCATGCCACCCTGCATCATTGCCACTTGATTAGATAATGTTCTATGTACGTCCAAGCATAGCTCAAATTATATTTCTCTCTTTTACTTTTTAAACTACTTTCTTATTATTGTTTAGTGTTTTTCTTTTCTTTTTATTATTATTGTTATTCCAGTAATGCGCACT
Organism: Calosoma granatense; assembly: GCA_022063505.1. Lineage (NCBI taxonomy): Eukaryota > Metazoa > Arthropoda > Insecta > Coleoptera > Carabidae > Calosoma > Calosoma granatense. Next base: position 5,075,700 of record JAGJTL010000112.1, read on the forward strand.
ACTCGTGTTGTTATTCTGGCGAATGAAAAATAATAGCACAGAACTGATTCTGTTAACACGCTACTATTGTATTTCCATTTTTTTATAAGTTCGTTTTTCTTCGTTCCATGAAGTGTAAACAAGATTACAGATTCGCTGGCGTTTGTAAGTAGCTACGTGACATACCTGAATGTTTCGCTCAGCCTTGGTATAAAGTTTCAGTAATGTCATTTTTCTTTCTTGTAATCTGCAACAGCGATTGTATTTATATTTTTTAGTTTTTTTTGTAATTTGTTACACGATAAAACATGTTGTGAAGACAGTAATAAAAATGTCATGTATCGTTTGAAATTTATAATAATTGACAACACAAGTCGTAGCACCGGTGTTAAAATAGTTAATGTAGTAGATAAGTTTAATTATATGTTCAATTATATATAAATACAGTCCACATGAATGTAGGTTAATTATAACACAAATATCGACAGAATTTTTCTGTAATTGTTTTGTTGTTTTTTTTATCTATACGTGGATAATTTTCTTGCTTGTATTTAAATGGAAATGAATGTAATGTGTTTTTCCCGTTCAGTCTTACATGTTGTGTTCAACGTTTAGCAATGTGCATAAAGGAAGGCGTTTCACAAAATATCTAATTTACAAGCAAACAAACCAGTACTTTGTGGTTATTTATTCTAAAGTCATGTAGTGATAATAGCTGCTATTTGTTGACAGTTTGGTTGGGCGAAAAAAAAGAATACTTGTACCCACCTTTGTTTAATCGCGTGTCATGGAAAAACAAGCAATCTATAAATTAAATATTTACTTTTCCGTAGCTTCGAAAAATATTTCACGTAAATTAAGTCTTGTTAATTACACAAGTGTGTAATGGTTTTTCTAAGAATCATATATGTACATACGTATAGCTAATTGTTAAGGGGACGTGTGTGTGTGTGTGTGAGTGTGTAAATTGCTGCTACATACTTACACACACACAGGTATATAGATATTGTGTGTGTGTGTTGTGTAGTTTAGTCAGACATGATGTTCGTACACGGATGTTGAAGGGGTTGCCGCCTGTTGAGGGGTGGGATGGTTGGTTCACACATAGTTGGCGGTTTGGATGACCGCAAGGCTATCTCGCCGCTTGCTCGGGCTAAACCGCTGAATCAAGACCGCGCACGATAATGACCGCAGCCCGTTTCACAACGGCCGAAAATTCAACTAACATCAACTACACTACACGGCCACTACTATTTCTAAACAAACTAAAACAATTCAATTATTGCACTATAGATACATATCTACCATTGTAAATTAGCTAGATACGGTTTTTTTCATAAATAGCTAGAAAAAATACAGTTATAATTTTTTTGTCAATGATTCATTTTAGCTGTGTTGTGCAATTGTTTTGTACAAAAAGTGACAGGAAATTTTATTGTATAACCTTCGAACATTTATTGTCCAATTTAATATTTTGCCAGGTAATTACGTGTGAAACAAGCGCAACTATTGTGTGCAGACTGCAAAATTTTTTTTTGCGTTGTACGTTGCAAATTGCACCGTCAATTAGGCTTAAAGTTGCACCGCAGTATGTAATGTATATGTTACAGGTAGAATTTTTTTTTATTGAACTGTATCATTTACGCGTTCCTGAGGTTTGGATAAAACCAGTAGCCGGTGTGCTGTCGGTGCCGCGGGTACACACGTATGGTCAGTCTGTGTTACTAATGTACGCGTTTTAAAAACATTCTTCAGTCACCGTAGTCATTATCGGTCACGGGAAAATGGAGACCAGACTTACCGACCGTAACCGAGAACTCTAGAATATATGTGTGACAAGTGTTCCCGAGCTGTTACGTGTTGCGGCGTTACGCTATGCAATTACCATGGGCGTCATCAGTGGGGGGGGGGCGTGCGGGGGGGGGGCTCCCCAGAGGAACTTACTCATGCATGGACTCCCTCCTCTACTTGAAGGAAAAAAATTATTCTTCACGACTAGTGCCACTTACTGCTTGTCTGGATGGGTTTTCATTTGCTGCTGATCAAGTTCAACACTTATGTGTTATCTGCTCTTCTCATTTTTTTGAGTACTTTTTTTACCCTTCTTCGCTCTCCGTACACTGTTATTAGCGAGAAACCGTTCGTAAAGAACCTTAAGTACGTTTACAAGTGTCTTATTAAAGCTGAACTACTAATAAGAAGATTTATATCGAGCTAATATCGACACCTATTTATTTTATACTAACAAACTTGTCCGCTACTGTCATAAATCATTTTATTTTTACATATTTACAGTACAATTAACAAGTGAAACTAAATTAAAATATTGTACCATATCTACATTTACAAAAAGTGGTTGATGCATAATAAATGTATAAAAGACTTGTAAACTTCAAAGTTACCAACTTTATATTTTTCTTTGTGTAAGTTCTTAATTTTTCATTAGACTAAAACACGGTTTATAATTAGTAAAAGCAAGTTTGCGTTGAATTATATTTTGAACATAATTTATTAATTTATTTTGATGAATATTTCATGTAGTAACAAATAAAGAATCTTTATATGTTTGTTTTCTACTAAATAGATTATTAAGTGTTAAATATAAATATGTATATGTATATTCTTGTAGTAGGTTTATATTAGATATATGTTTAGTTGACTGGTTTTTTGTTGTTGCTTGTTTGGTGTCGTATTATTTCGGTTAAATTAAGCGTAAGGAATGTTTAACAGTATACTTCGTCGCTGAGATAACAGTGACACTACAACGAACAGAGTGTTTCGGGCACTTGAACGTCGGCCAAATGAGAGTAACTCCGGTGCCTGATGGTTCATTAGTGCAGAGCAGCGGTAACAGAGCAATGGACCATGCACCGGGTATCTGTACTGTATCTTCACCGTGCCACCGAGCTGTGCTGGGGAGAGAGAGAGAGAGAGACGTACAGAGCGACAAGCGTAAGGTGCTACACCGTAATTACACCACCGCACACTCGTGTCACGAAATGCCGACAATAATTCTCCTTGTTTCGATTTAATTCTATGGTTTAAGACCGTCTCGAAGGAATGTACTGTGCTGTTCGCTGACTGGTAACTACATATTGGTAAGAAGAGAGGTTAGATTTCCGTTAAAGGGGAAATGTAGATGTAGAAATTTCAATAAAACACTTACAATGTATACAGTGATTCTTAAGGAAATTTATTAATCCACAGAACTTTAGTTATATACTTAGTAAATTTATATAAACTGTATATTAAGATAGTTCAATATTTAAATTCATTATTTCCTTATTATAAAATTACTGAACTAAATTCTTGTGCTATTATTTTACACAATGTTACGCTCATATGAAGAATATACCTGGTAGATGTGTATATTGTTTATGACTATATAGTACATATTATAATGGACGTGTGCATTATATATTGTATATGCTTATAGAAATTATGACCGTCGACATATATCCCCCACGTGAGCAGTGTTTTGTGTTGTAATCCGATTAGGGTAAGACCGCAGATACTTTGTACATGCGGCCATAGAAAGTTTATAGTTCCATCAGCTAATTTATTTATTCCCTTTACAATCATATATACATACATATATGTGCGCTAATTCAAACAGTCCATTGTGTTCCTTTTGACATAGCATGTTATTTCATCTTTTAACTATGTATTATACCGATACATATTTTATTTACCGACAGAGTGCTCGAGGGCGGTAGGAGGTGTTATTACTTTATTTTATGACCTACTTTACCGGCATTAGGTATAATTTAAAAATCGATAATTAATTATACGTGAATTATTCATGTATTCTGGATGTCTCATTAATGGATTATGATATTGTAAAATACCGAGTTTATAATTTTATTTCTATTTCATTGCTGTCTTCATTATGTATTGTCTGTATATACGTATATTAATTAGTCTTTGACTATGTAATGAATATGATATTTATATTTCATTTAAATTATGTATAAAATAATAAGTCATTGTAGTTGGTTTTCATTTAGAAATATTTGGGAAAATAATTCAGCATACACAATTTCATGGTACTTACTTCTTCTGTCCCGTGAACACATACACAATTCATCATTCTAACGCTATGAAATGACCGGAAGACAATTATAATAAATTAGGTAGGATGAGTAATCACATAATATCACTATTATGTAGACAGGTAGCTGTGATACAAAGATGCTTACACAGACTGATGTCATCAACGGTCTGTGTAGGTAGTCCGTCCGTATATACATACACGTTAACACATGTGTAGTTCTTAAGTAATTAGCGCCCCTAACAAGTGTAGCGGTAATCGTGGGAACTGAACCGAAGCTCTGCATCCTATACTATAGATGTTCGACATACACTAGTAGTACATACATACATATCTGGTATGCGGATATGAACTGTGCTAAAATAATGACCGTGATTATCATGTGAAGGATCGTTTTAATCCGCACCATGTTATGTAGCGTGCGAGATCACTGCTAATCTCGTTTGAAAAATTTCCAATCATTACCCGTGACGGGTACGAAGCTAATCCGATGCAAATGAATCGTCATTGATGTATGTAGCATATGAATTTATTGGGACGCGCCGTATTAAATGTTTGGTTGAGTTCGATTGAAATTGAGATCCGTTTGTACCGGGACATTGTATACGTCACCTATCACCACACAAGGACACAGGATCGTACTAGCTCACATTGTTATTATATATTATAATGTGTAATTATTTGTCTCTTTATTATTATACAACTCTAAATAATTATAGTAATATTCAATTAATACTAAACGTAACATTGACTATATAAATATCGTCATATAGTCTGCACTGAATAATAATACATAATTAATTTCAAACATTCCAGTTCAATGTTTAAAAGGTAATTACATGATTATATTTATTTAAAATTTATTTATGTGTACAAAAGTAAACATGTGCAATAGATTTTCAGTCATGCAAATGACTGTTTGTAAAATTGGTTGCAATTATATATTTATTTATTTCCTGTTCATATTTCCCCATCTAGTTTAATAAGCTGCCACCTCTAATTAGCTTGTGTGGAACAGAAAAAAAGAGAATACAGTTAATATCTATTTAGTAAATAATGGTATCCATCCTGTTTGTACAAGCACAAGTAGTTAGGTAGGTAAGGTAACATGTGTGTACATGCGGGTGTTCGTGCGTATACACGCGTGCGTTTGTGCTGTTTTGTCCGATTCGCGCGACCTGACAGCAGTAGGGATCAGTAGTGAGTGAAGTCAGGAACGGATGGGTTGTTGGGGGGAGGGGAGGGAATGGAGAGTTCTGAACCGGAAGCACATTCTCACGGTAGACGATCAGAGAGCGGCTCATGTCAACGGGAGGTTATCACGTGTCACCGTGACACATACACACGTGTGGCTATCTCCATTTACGATGCGTGATCACGCTTCGTCAACACGACGCCTACGGTACACCACATCCATCATACCTTCACACTCCTCCTGGCACTAGACACCAGCTCCGCCGCCGTGGTGGTGCGGGTGCACCGGGGGCTTACTCAGTCATCCAGTGAAAAGCGGACATCACCAGGCTAGCCAATTCAATAAGGTGGAGTGCACGAATCAATGGTTTTGAAACGTTCCAGATTTATGATATTCCATTACAAACCCATCTTGTAGTATAATATTAATGATAAATTATGTGAATGTCAACAGAAATTGGAACCATATACATATTCACATCTTTACTCACAAGTGTAGCAGTTAGTTAATGTATTTACACTAGAAAGTTCTTTTAGTGTAGCTATATTTAACTAATACTAATGAGTTGTGCATATAAATGAATACATATTTCTGCAACCGTTACAAGTTCTTATACAAATTAGATACTGACTACTGAGAAATACAACGTTCTGTGTGTAATATATTTCTCAGAAATTATATTAACGCTGACTGTTGTTTATTCGCAGTAATTATTGCAATCATAGTTTGGATAATAAATACATATTTTGAAAGTATTCTTATAAATGTACTGCGTAGTAAGGATATATTTATTTTGATACTGAATTATATTTATAAATGTAAATATTTATGTTACGAATTGTGGTTATTTTATTTCCCGGAAAGTTAGAAGGAAAATGTCTGAAATTTTGATATATTAATATTATGTGGCAAGTTAATTTCGTGTAATTTTTCTTATATATTCATTCACCACAAGACAGTGATATTCTGATCTTGAAACATATTTATTTGTGTGGTTTGATTCCCACAGATATATATGATTAAATTGCCCTATTACTGCTTGGTTTCAGATGTCATTATATGGTTGTTTACGTTAAAATCAATTTGGAACCTAATTGACCAATAATAATATAGAATGTAGCATAAACTTATGAGCGGGTTTTTTCTCGTCTGTTTCTACTTCTGAACACTGTAATGCTGCCGTAAGTTGTTATTAATGCCACATCAAAACATCCTGCTGGTTAACCGCCACTTTACCAGAGGAAAAAATGCAATTATAACTAAGTATGCGGTATCCGAAGAATGCGGCGTTTACGAAATGCTGCATGCTGATGCATTCGTGGTTTGTAAAGGGCGATTACTCATTATTAGTCAACTTTATTATTAGTTTCATAGGAAACCATGGTAACGGACTCTTGTACGTCAAATGTTCATGTTTAGTAAAACAACATATTGAAATAGTTGTTAAAACTGATATACATATGTACATCTGGTATTACGACTATATTGTTGTACGTGCGCTAGAATGAATTTGAAAGAACAGTTATATATTTAACCGCAAGTAAAAAACATGATATTTTATATGGATCATCATAACGAAGAAAAATAAATAACTATCAGGATCTTGTAATGAATTTATCGATAAAAAAACGAGTATCTGATGAAACAAGTTTTTATCATTAGTTTGCATAATATTTCCTGTCATGCCTTTTTTATGTTCACAGCTCGAGGAGAACGGATCAAAGTCGGCATGATTTAAGCATGTTATTAAGCATCTGGTTTTGCATGTCCTATAAAATTATCATTTATTAATAATCAGTGATCCAAAAAATTGCTGTTGTCAATAAACAGCGATTTATTAATATTGAACAAGTTTAGTACTACTGGAACGACGGCAGACATATCATGTAGTTACACGTCATTGAATCTTACACACACACATAATGGAAATCAGTAAAGAGAAAGGTGACAAATTATAATTAATTGCATAAATTAATACTAATTGACTCACTGGCTACTTAATTTTTTGACATAAATGTTTTAATGTGCGAACAGGTATCGTTAGTTTTTACGGTTTTACTTATTAATTAATGATGCTGTCCAATGCACAGCACTGTAATGGACGAATGCAAACACCTAGTGATGTACATATGTAGCTGGCTAGTTTTACAATCCCCCGCCATATCCATTACTTGCTTGAACATGCAAATATTGTACAGTCCTACACAGGCAGGAGGTAGGCAGATACACAGATACATACATATATTGAAATATTCCATTACAACGAATAAGTAACTTCCTTCCAATTTCAGACTTGTTCATAGAATATTCTACTGTAGAAATATTGTAGATAAAATTATTTTATACATATGATTTAAATAATTAATTTTTTTCTTCAAGTCTAATTCAACAATAAACTAATTGAAAAATTTATGTAAATTTGAGCAAATGTACGTAGTGTTAAACTAATGTAGAACAATAGTTGTTTTGTACCAGACAAAATTAAATCCATGTGCAGTAAAGAATATAAACTATATAGCTCTATATATTTTATTTTTATAGTCTTTTTATAGATATAATTTCAGATTTAAGTGTGGAATTAATGTGTGCCTTTACAATTAACTTTCATATATAAATATTATACTATATACGTAAGTATACCTATACGTAGTACAGTAAATTATTAACTATAATTTATTGCCACGATATATGTAATGAATTTTATTACGGATTTGTTATATTATCTGCTATTTATGGTTATCCGCATGACGAGTTATGGATATAGTTTAATATTTTTAATATCCGTACATTTCGTATTTTCATCGTAATATATAATTTATCCGTTATGCTCTTATAATAGTTAATTTATGAAATTCGTACTACTTTTAATGATAGACTATTTTCTAGTTAATGGATTCTTTCAATTTATTATCAATGTTAGATAAGTCATATTGAACAATTTATTACTCATAAAAAATGATAGTAATACGTTGCACATAAACTGTTGGGAATTAAGACAAAAAAAGCTGTTGAAATTCTAATATTTTTATACGTCATATTTATATCTGTTATTACCACTTATTGTGTTACGCATAAGAGAAAAACGAAAATTGAAAATAACAACATTTTTATAATTTTTCAATTAAGCTACACATATATTTTTTATAATGATTAATTAACACTTTGACCACCGAGCCAATTTTTGTAAAGGGAAGACCCACTATGATGTGTATCCAAATGTGTATACACGGCAGTCAAAGTGTTAAATACATACATATATGTATGTATACTAAGAGATTGTTTTAGGTAAGATTATTTATAATTATTTACCTTGTATTTTACCATTTTTATATATTATTTACATTTAGATAGAGCTGGAAGATTTCTAAAATTTATTACGCATTTATACAATATATAAAAAACAGTTTAATTAATATGTTATTCGAACTGCGCAATATAATGGCATGGCGGTTTGTTATTGCTGATTAAATCAGTATTAAACTAGGCGTTACTGAAATCAGAGTTCGTTTCCTTATTTATTTATTATCTATTGTTTAAATCTCTCTAATGTGTAACTAGACCATTTCTGTTCTACGGCCTAAAACAATTTCTAAATATAGAATTATATAATAGAGGTTTCGCAGAGCAAGGAAAAAAACAGGAGCTAAAATATTGTGTAGAACAGATTCTTTATCCTTTGCAGAACTTTTCTCCTTGTTTGTATAAAACCCGGTGGTGAGTTTTTTTTGTCTGCGCGTGTGTGTGTGTGTGTGGAAGTAAACAAAAGATGTTTTGTAGTGCGGCATCGAGCAGCTTGGGGAGCTGCGGGCGTTCTTACAAAGCAAAACATTCGCGTTGACGGTTTCGCGAACCTTGTGACACAGTTTGCGTTTCACTTCGCATGTCGTAACAAATTGGTATTGTATAACGCGCACGCTCACTACAGAATAGAAACCGCTGTTTTGCCATTTTGCAGAAGTACCTCTTTCGCAGAAGTCACGGCATTCCAACAGCACATTGGTTTTGTTTTATTGTCACTTCGGAGAATTGAAACACTGCATTTGCCCGCGGTATTAATGCGTTTAGTTTGAAGTGTCAAGAAAATGTGGTATTGCAACGGGCAAGATTCCAGATTGTCATGCATATACGGACATTTTATACTGTTGTGTTTGATCACTTGCTTCTTGTTGTTGTTGTTGCTTTTCAAATGTAAAGATGTAACTTTCATTGCACCGTTGTCATTCTTGTGTAAATTATTAAATACACTTACAAGTGTAAACTGGCAGTCATCATAAATTACAATACATACATAATTCATATACATACATCTACAGGATATTTGAATAAACCATACAACTTGAAATCAAATTCAATTAAAAATACTATAGAGTTTGTAAAAATTTATGAAAATATAAACAGGAATGAGTTTGCTAGTAAAATTCAATATTTTTATGAACACTTTATATTTATTGTTGTAGTAAATTTTCATGTCATGGTTTTTACTGTATATATGTGTGTGTGTGTGTGATAAAGTGAAAAAAAAATACGTGTCACTGCTTGCTATACCTTTTCTATGAAACAAAAACTATGCTAATTTTTCCCGAATAGACGGGTGATGAATTGCCGAGTGAACAACGGGCTCGGACCGCGTGTGCTTTTGTATAGTAGCCATTAAATTTCAAGTGCCGCTCATTGTCCGACTGGTGCAGTTTTTAAAGCGCTTGATTTGCACATCAGACTAGATTAATTACGGGCTCTTCCTCGTTTTTTTCCAGTGTTTTTTATATTCCAAAGTGAATTACATTGTTTATTACAGTAGTGAACTATATTTTTACTCTTCATTCTGCGTATCCCGTGTGTTTCTTTTTTTATTTGTGTACATTTATCTTTGTTGTCTAGAAATAAATATATAAATGTATGAAAAGTTATTTAAATATCAGAAAACACATGTTGTACAGAATTATAACTAGCGAGGAAATATACATTTTTATTGAAATCAGTTGCAGTATAAATCTTATGTAAAATTATTATATTATTCGATTCTCAGAGCGCGTGTGTCTGTATTATGTTCCGCTGATAAAGTCCATTACCACAATACTGAAGCGTGAATAATCTCTTTCTCTCTCTGTGTGTGTGTGCTCTGATACTGTTCCATTCTGTAACCGCGCCAATTTTGTGTCTACCGCTAACCTTGCTTTTGCTACTTGCACCACAGCCGTCGCTGTATAATTGCGATAATTAGTCCGTTTCAACTGTTTTAATTACTAGTTAACTACAGTTATCACGAGCACTTATAAGCTGCAGCGAAAAATTGTTTCTAATTTAGAAACAGTTTTATTTTCGCGCTGACATGAATTCCACTTGTTTAATGATTTATATTTTTTCACTGAATGCGCACTCACAGTTTACTGGTTATTAACCTTCAGACAAATTGTTTGATGAATTTTACTAGTTTTTAATTTGGTAAATAAACTATGAATGCTAATGTGTGTATTTCAAGTTAAACATATAGTCTTCACGGAGCGTTTAGTTCGAAACGATAGTTTAATTAATATGTTGCAGTGGCTTTCGTTTAATTTGAATACTGGTTTCATACAATGTTGCATTAGTAGAATTCTAGGATAAACACAATTTGCTATTTAGTTAGTATGTATATTTTCAATTAGGCAAATGTAAATAGTATATTAGTTTATTAACATCTACCTATAATAGGTAAAATGTGTCATCGTATTTAGAAATTACATGTAGAATGATTTAATATTAAATAAATACAGTATTTTATCTACATATGTTAGTACTTGCATTTTTCTCTTTATAAACGTTACACGGCGAGAAAGACTATCAAGATTTCTCGCGTCTCTCTTCGTCCGTTTATTTATGACACAGTCCTGTGTTATTTCATTAGTTCATTAAATTTAATATCCCATAAACGCGTGCGTTAGTTATTCTAGGAAGACCGTTCCTAATACGGTATTAAATTCAGAATTGGAAATTTATCGTCGATGTAATCTGACGGTAAACACTGTGTGCGTTGTAGGTTTACGAATGAATGTACGGATGAACCTACGTCCGTATGTATATATGGATGTATGTATGTATGTATGTACGGATGAACCTACGTCCGTATGTATGTATGTATGGATGAGCTTGTTGTATACAACAAGTGTTGTATGATTACCTTATGGTGTGATGGTGTGTTAGTTATACATACGTACATATATCCTAGCAGTTCACGCACGTACAACATAGATCTCAACGAGATATCGCGTGGTTTCCCCCCAGAGGCACATCCTATATGCAGTGCACATACCACAGTACTCTGCTGGCATTGGCACGGCACAGTGTATTCAGTAATTAAACTTGCCCACCGCGTGTACTCGCTATAATCCACTTACGAGAGCTAATTATGAAACAGCCAACAGCGCCCGATAAAAATACTAAATTAATTGATTAATTAGCATGAGCAACGAACACCTTTAACTTCCAAACAGTTTAGATATGATATCTGTTGACGATACAACCGACCATCGAAGCATACAACCCATTTATTAGTAATTAAGTGAACACTAGTTTTGTTCTCATACTGACGCTTTTAATTGAACCATGAAAAACAATGATAAGTTTTTATTTATTTATGTTTTTTTATCACACATTCTTTTGACATTATCTTAGTATATTATTATTATTATGTACGCATCATATACAATCTATATGTACCTACTATATATGTATGTGTATTATTAATTCATTTAGTTCAGCTGTTATTATAATTAATACTTCAGTGAAGTGTAACTTTGTGTGAAGGTGATCATGAGCACGGTGGTATCGTTGTACTTCATCAAGTTTACGGTAAATTTAAATATCGGTTTGAAGCAAGCACGTGTTCATTTGGCCGGAAAGCATAGCATGCACCATTAGTTCTATAATTCGTGCTTAGCAGTCAGTGTGGGTATATAACTGCATCACCACAGTGTATATATGTATGTATGTATGTACGATATGTATGTATGTATTGTACATCTGTAAATCTCCATTAGGTATATAGTGTTGTTCAGTGGAAAGCTTACGATATCCGTACACGTATAATGGATTAGCATCTAGAAACGATTAGATTAAAGTAGAAAACAATAAAACAGCGAATCGCCTGTAGGTTTTGTGGCCGTGTGATTTGCCGTAACGTTTTGAAAGCTGTTTCGTTTTATGGCTTACACGGCCGCGTACGTGATGCGATTCTGCGATGGGTCTATTCTGTTCTGTTGTGTGCAGCGGTAGCATTTCTGTCAACTATCTGTCCGTAATTTGCATATTAAAATGGTTGTTGCGAACGATAAAGGATTCAACTGTCGGAATTCGTTATCGGTAACAGAACCTACAAGTAAAATGCATTAAATATAAAAATCCATACATTATCATCAACCCATTCAAACGGGGAACTTATTTTGTTCTTCATAGCAAGCTAACTAAATGATATTCTGTTCTGTTTATTGTGAAATTTATTATACGTAAGGTCCACACTATCGACTATAATAGACTAACCTGTTGTATATTTATATGTGATAAATGTTTTATGTATTCCAGTTAATTATAATGTTACATGTTTTGATATTTAGTGTACACACATATGTTATATAACTACTCTGTGTTATTGTTTATATACACTGTTATTAATATAATAATACACTAGACTGAGTTAGTTGTTAATTTAACAACTATGAAATACATTCAGGAACACCAACTTTATGTTAAAAAAATGTTATGGTAATGATTATTTAGTTAGTTTTTCTATGTCAGCGTTTTTATGGTGTGTTAATTATTGACTCTTCTAGTGTAAATTAGATATGTTTATCCAGCATATATTAATTAACCTACTGATGTATTTGTTATGTATTATTCATAATTACAAAACATCACAGCTGTCTTCTCGTAATTTATCTTCTTTAAAAAATTTTTTTTTTCTACATGCGTTGACTGTGGATAAATAATTATACAGATATAATCGAGACAAATTATTTTCCAGTGAATTTCTGAACGAGATAAAACCAGTAGGTAGTAAGTACATATGTATATATGTATATACAATTATAGTAAAATCGATATGATAGTATGTTTATATATGTTCGTGTATGTACATATAAAGAAGTACTTTTCGAGGTAGAGCGGCAGTACGTTTAATTAAAACGCCTAGTAGTGCCCTTGTTATTTATACATCCTGTAATAAAAAAAAACTAACATGTTTTTAATAGCCATCTGCGGCGTGTAAGACGTTTACATAAACGTTGCCGTAAGTGGTTGAGTATATGGTAATTTGTGTGGTCGTACCTTATGTCATATTTGATACCAGGTCACCTGCATCACGCTGTTCGAGAACTGCACGCCAACCTTAAACGTGTATTTACAAACAGGTGCAATTAAAAATACAACGACACAAATACACATACGACTAATTGAATAAATTTACAAGCTTATAACCTGTAATAGATAGGTAGTGCGTCCCGCGATACAAAATACTACCTACAAAGATTATTACCGAACTAATGACAGGAAGCTTAATACCGGAAATGGTACATGAATATCAACGATACAGACAAATTATACGTAATTATTAATAAATAGTCTAAATATATTGAATGTACTACGCCATTATACAATTACGATTATTTATTATTTATCTGCGATAATATTATTATTATTTGTGGTTGGTGTTTATTTTAAATTTTAATTATTATCATTTTATAATAGAAATATAAAACTTCGTATCTTTGTGGGT
>JAGJTL010000112.1:5097960-5147836 GCA_022063505.1 Calosoma granatense
CTCTCAGTCTATATATATATTGTTTATTCAACATGCCGTTTGCTTGGTGACGCAAAGCAGAAGAGATGAGACAACATACCAGAGCATATAGTAAGTAAACTAAATAGAGTTACACCCTAACCACCGTTACTACCATTGCTTGTACTTACTTGTGTGTGTGTGTGCAACGTCTGTCTGGCTTGCAAGCAACCTCATCCCGACGTAACTTCGGTTTGGCACACGGAATTCACCGCAAGCTATTATCGCGAACGTCTACTCGGTAGCAACCTCCGTTTGTATAAACCCTCTTCCGTCACTTCACACACACACATGAAGTACACAAATACACACAACATACACACTACTACTGCTCTCTGTCTCTCTCTCTCTGTCTTTCCTTACAGAGTTTATGAACGTCGTACTCGACAACTCGAGTAATATCTGAACATTAAATTTAGAAGTCACTAAATTCCACTTCATTAGCCAGCTTCCCGAAACCGTTGACTTAATATGAACTGTAATTGGCCATAGCCAAAGGAAAATGTCTAGTAAATAAATTTTATTATTGTGACATTGTTACGGAGAACACAATTGATACGTGTCCCATTGCTAAGTGTTGATACAAGTATTCGTTGAGGTTGGATTATGTGATATTTTTCTGGGTAATAATTGTATCACTTCCATTGGTGTGTAAGCTTGAGTATTATGTGTGTAGAAAAGAATGAATGTATGCACATGTGATATGTGCGTGTGTGTGTATGAGGGAAGTGTAAGTGGATGGGTTGTATGTGTGTGTATGTGTGCAGGTGCGATCCACATAATCGTTATGGTATTACGATCGTGTGCTTTGCTAACTAGCGGTTCAATTATCCGAGCTTTGATGCGTCGGTGTGCTGACGGGAGTCCCGACGCGCCGCCGTTGACACGAGGGTCGCACCACTTCACAGCCAACTACGGTACACTCCGTGCCATAATGTTCTGGTAGCTGGCACACGTTGTTAGTGTGTAAACCTTACGACGACGGTGGTACACGAGTGTAATTTGTGACAGAAGCGATAGATTGAATTTATGTATAAATGTTCAACCAGTGTGTCACCAAATAATTAAAATGTAAATTACTTTCCACTAAGTACCGTCAGGGAGAACATGGTTCATACGGTTTCTCCTTCAGGGAGAGACTCTCAGCTATCGGCGTTCCGTCTCATGATAATTACAAAGCTAATTAAAACCGAAACCCCGCATCTTGAGGCAGCGAGTAATTAAAATCTCAATTATGAAACGAATTGTCGTATCTGCGCGACAAGTCAATATTTTCGCAAGAGGGTGAATGTGGGGTGTTTTTATTGCATCACCAGATGATCATATCATCCTTGTGTAATGTATTAGGTAGTCGGTACAAGTTTACACCGTGGTACAGAATTATAATAATGGTTAATTAATCATGGGTGTGTGTGTGTGTGTGTTATCAATAGACTAGCATGTCAGGTCAGGTACATCTGTACATCCTGTAATTAGATAAAGTTGCAACTAGTGAGTCGGTGGTACGGTTCAGTTCTATCTCACTGGACTGGACTGGACTGGACTGGGACTGGAGGTGTAGGTGCAAGTCTATCTGTATTAAGCTTGCAACCACAAACGCTACCGCCAGTCTGACCGCGCTAAACCGACACTGCTGAGGTGTCAATTAATACTAGCCGACGGTGTTCTGAGACGTAACTTTGTGTGCTTAGTGGATCAGCAGTCAAACACTTTGCATAATTTATCCTTTGTGAAAAGCATTAAACCGCTAATTAACAAGGAGATCGATTACTCTCATTACTAAATGTACACTCTGGTATACTGGCACGCTCGTAATCCACACACAAACACACACACAGAGTCTCTTATGCGCTCTGCTTCATAAACTAGTAAATTAATCAGATTTATATGTTGACGTAAAGTTTAGTGCTACTTTCAAGAGACTGGCACAACTTGATTATTATGTTCTCTGAGAGGGTTACATCGTACTCAAGCATTCAGTTCAATACAGTTAGGAGTTGGGTTGCCTGCTCCAACATGCATATACATGCGGGGGTTTTGTAAAACCGATGATTCAACAAACATCAAACATGAAATACAGATAGTTCAAACAATGACAGCAAACGTATTCACAGATAATAAAGTTGTTTAAGTTTACTATATAGTACATATCAAGCACATTAGAGGCTTACAAACATTATTTTTCCTGGAATATATCTGCGTTATTAATGTTAGCAGTTTCTTACCGACTGATGAATAATTTACGAGCTCTCTGCACGGAAATATACTTGAGTGGATTATTAGATTTGTTCAATATGTTTCATGATTTATATCCGAGTATACTGATTGGAGTATGATTGTTTAATACAAAGTTATTTACGGTAGCATCATCATTGTTGGAGTTACTTTCGTGATGATAATTAGAGCTAAAGGTTAGAAATGAATGAGCGATATAGTTCTTCAAGCGGCGTACATGCATAGCAAATATCACACACACACACACACCGAGAGAACACAGTCGGCTTGGCTTTATGCAAGTTTAATGGTTTACGGGTCGACTGGGCTTTTCCCGCGGACAAAGGCAATACTCGATCGAAGGAACTCTCGAGTTAAGAGCCGAAACGAACATCGATTTGCACGGTTCGTGACCACGGCAGCCGGAGGGTATCTGCTTCCCTCCTGGTGTTCTCTCTGTACGACTCACAACAAGAGGTCAAAAACCTCTGTATCCACTAAATTGAATATCAGCCATAAGTGATAACTTAACTTAATAAATACTTGACGAATATCATATCAGACGGAATAGAAACTTCAGACTTGTCAGAAGCTGGCGGCGGTGGTTGTTATGAAGGAAATGTGCGCGAGTCCCGTGCTCCAGATCTACACAATACCTTACGTGACCCGATAACTCTCCGGTAATAAATCTGTCCGTTGCGGTGTCTGAAGTAACCGCACAGTAAACTTCCTCACGGCCGCAGGAAACGACTCCGGATTTCCGGCCGTACGGGGAAGGGTCTCCGGAACTTTTAATACGACCGCGCGCCACTGCCGGCAGCGCCACACCGACAAACACCATAACACGTTTATCACGAAGCCGCGATTGTTTGTAACGTCCTTCTGTTGTACTGCTACGTTCACTACCGTGTTTTTGTGATTTAATTCCAAGTTGCAACGACGGCGGCGGCAGCGGCAGCGGTAAAGCTGCCCGAGGCCCCCGGCTAACCATTAAGTAAATAGAGGGGCGCCGGAAACTTTTGTTTTATTAATTGTGATTATCATAAACTTAGTTAGAAAGTTTTTTTTGCACTTATGCTTCTAGTTTATTATCGGATTAGTTATTTCCGGCAGATTTAAGTGTCCTACTTATATATTGTATTAAAAATGTTTCATTACTGCAGAATTACCGTGTCGGAAACGTTACATACACCACATATGGGTGTGTGTAATGCATAATTGTTATAGTTTTAATTAATTCTATTATATTTAATATTGTGTAACAAATGAATACACTGGTAGTAATTCATTGATGATTGTGTAAATGGAACGAGGGATATATTGTACAAAAACATATGACATGATCAACACTGGCACATTGGATGGTATTGGTGGTGTTTGGAAAATTGGCCATATTGAGAGGTGTAGGGTGAAAAGTAAATATCCCTGTATAAAATAGCGGACACATGGCGTGTATGTATACATCCTCTCCTCCCTCCCTCCCCTAATCATAGTCTGGCATATAGGGACCCTCGCACAATTTGTATGTGCAATGACATATGATGACAGAACACGAGTTTTATAAACCACAAACACATACTTTGTGTAAATACAGAGGCGTACAAACGACTCCATTCCATAAACGTTGAGTGATTCGTATGCTTGTTACATATTTCTATAACCATCACAGTGCCAATATGTTCAAAACACATACACAAACAGATACGAATAATATCTAGACTAATATTATTTGTAGTAGTGAGATTAAAATTATTGTCAGTGCAAAATAAATTAACTAGCAAATAAAAAGTACACTTATAATAATCACGGATTTTGTTCTTTGTTTTTAAATGTTTTATTATGTAAATATTATTTTTGAATGAATGTTTTCATTTTTATGTAGAACCTTTCGGATATTCTAAAATGTTGTCATATTACAAAGATTCTGAAAATGTAATGTCATCATATCTTAGTATTTTTGTTGTTGATATTATCAAAGTGCCATTAATACTTTGCCTCTTTGTATGATAAAGTTGACAAAGTTAAATGATTTCCTGTTTAGTGTCAAACATGCAATTTATATTTTCAAGAAAAAAATACAACATTTCCGGCTGTATACACAATTCTTTTCAGGCTCTTGTTATGTTCACCTGTGTTGTATTTTTTAGCTACTGTGTGTGTGTGTGTGTGTTTAATATAATTTATCCCCCGGAATTTTGTTGTGCACAGTTTCATAATGTATATTTTGTTGTAGGTAGGTAGTGTAGGTATGTTTACATTCACTCTACAAATACTAGCTTAGCGAAATACGCAACGAGCGTGACAGCATTTGTGAACAGAGTGTTCGGTGTTGGAGTGACGGGGTGAGGTGAAGGGTGGCAAGTACGAGACCGACCCGCATTTTCATAACAGATAATACTGAAGGCACACACGAGGCCGTTAGTTGTGTTAGCTTAGCAACTCAAATAATTTACCCGATAGAATTGCAGCCGGTACGGTCGTCAACAAAACGGCACTGGAGGGGTGGTGGTATGGCAGAGTGATATATACGTATATATGCATGCATGTATGTATGTGAAGAGTTTGTTCAATAGGGAGGAGGAGGGGGGGGTTTAGTAAGGGTTGAATGCAGGATGCGTGATGCGACGAGGCGAAACGAGACGAGGGGTGGTTGGTTCAATGTATACAGACCGCCGAGTGTCAATATTTGATCATACAGAACGTCGAGGCTCAAGGGCTGGCAACTGACGCGGATATGTGCGTGCGCTTCTGACGCTGTTCTCGTATTAGTTTTTTATGTCCGACATCATGGTACAATATTTACTCACCCAGTGTACACGTCTGGCTGAGAATAAACTTTTGTCCAAAACAGAAGAAAATTGATTCGTTCATTCTGCCAAATACAAACATCAATATTATTATATGTACCTCTTCTCTCTTTATGTACAAAGACAACGAAATAATCTCATGCGAAAAAGCGATTATTTATTAAACTAAATATACAATAACAAAATTATATATTTACATTATTCGTTGTTTATATAATATTATATTATGTATATACTCGTAAGTAATATATGTGTGTAATATTGTATTCCATTTTGTATGATTTTGATCAGACTTGCATTTGTATTTGTATGTATCGTGTTGTAAATGTCAAAATGAAAATCTTATCGTATATCTTCGTTGGTAGCAGATGTTGCACAGAGTCTCGTCGGACCTGATCCGATAAAACTTGACAAACATATCAAGATTTCATCCCTTGTTCTTGTCAACCCAGCTGCGAAGCCTGAATTACAAGCTGCCATTTATCGATCGCACATCTTTCCAAACATGGAACTCTGCTTTCAGTTCCTTTCATAATGGTGTCTGGCATACGTTACGGCCATAACTATGTCAATATATTTGTATATGTTTCACCACTGAAAGCTACATGTTGTCTAAATGTTTTCAGTAGCAGGAAATAGATCAGTGATTGTAATTGATTGAAAATATTACCTTGAATTATGTATATGATAAATTACTAATATATACGTAGGTAATCTTGTTGTGTGAATAAAGAAAGTCATATTTAGGTAAATATTAATAGAAAATGTGATTCATCATACATGTTAGGTAGCCTAATATCTGGTCTTGTTTCTATATGAGTAGTGTTTTATTTTTACAATGAATTGGTTAATTTTCTCGATTGAACTAATGACTTGACATTACAACCAGATGTTGTTTGCTTTATCGATTGTTTCTTTTTTGAAAATTAATCGTAACTCATTATATACACAAGAACATTTGGCAAGAAGGCGAGAAACTGAAATTTACTTCAGCAAAGTTTCAGTAATCATAACAAACTGCTGCCATTAGGAACATGGAAAATCTCTTGGCAATGAACACCTCTGCCATTATAAAATAACCATGAGTAATGGTTCGCGCGATCCACACAGTGCGAGGGCAAGAAACAAAGAAAGTAGAAAGAACTCGGAACAACACTTGGCTTAGATGTGGAAGATGAACGTTACCTTACCCCACTCCCCGCCCACCAATACTTGTGAGCATTTTTCTTTTCTTTATCCTGCCTGCTGCCAACATAAGCACTGGGACACTAATAAATCTGCCGGATCTCCAACATCCCGTCATGTGTTTATTTATTCTAATTTTACAGCGCGCGTTCACCTAAAGACGATAAATGACTTGCCCCCATCGCCCCGAGATATTGCATTTATTTTTAGACATTCACAGCTAAACACGAGCCCATGGATGTAGTATAAGGGGGAAAAGAAGGGACCATGTATGTATGCATGTGTGAATGAACGTGGGAGATAGATGTGTATGTGTGTGTGTAGTAAAACACTCGACGTTACAGTGTTCTAGTGTGTGTGTCGGTGTTGAAAATTTACACTGACCACTAATCAGGTGTATCATTACATCGCTGGCTGACCGCTCGCTCAACTGCAGTACTCTCTCCAGTGCTTGCTAGATTAGATTGTCCCCCTCCCTCTGCTAACGGCTTAATCAACTACTGTAGCTGAAATTGACCAGATTATTAAACGGAACTGGAATACAATGGAATTCCACTGCTGATCACAGGTTACTTAATTGAGAAATTACCTGTTAATCATTTTAGATGTGTCTATTAAGGATTCATGTGCAGGCTAGTAATATTGTAATTTGTCGATATAGGACACTATATAATGAATACCGAATTTCATTAATTATTAATAAGGTATGAATAATTTAATCTTCTGCTATGAGAGTGACATCTAAAGATATGATATAATTCAAATAAATGATTTTTGTAAATGAAGTTATTTACTTTGCCTGTGGAGTGGTGTATTTAAACTATGTAAATATCATGAATAATACATGTAAATGGATAAGTGATGTGAGTGTGGATATTTTTCTGGTAATTCAGTTAGTAGATAGACATGTAGATAGTGAGGAAAGTGGATATTGTATAGTTAGCATGATTATCTCGCTTAGTGAGTAGTTTAATTACGAGATAGTTTCCAAGTGAACACACTGGAACAACATTTACGGACAAACTATTGTCCGGCTGCGAAGTTGGCCTGCGAAGCCGACGGATGGTGGTTATAGCGGTTCACCGCTACCACAGTGACGTCACTGTGGTCACTCGCTCCGGACGCGGTTTGCGGTTTCTATTCACATTAACATATGTATCTACCCCAGCGCCACAGAGCCGCGTAGAACCTTGTGTCCTGTGTACAAGCTAATTAATAACACTAAATACACATACACTAATGCATGTGTACCCCCATGCGAGTACATGTATATAGCCGTAGTGGTGGTGGTGGTGGTGGTGGATCATCACACATACACATATAAAGTTCATTGTAAAACCGTTGTCTTGCTTCAAACTCGTTTAACACTGGTTTTACGCATGAATCCATACATTAGTATTACACGAGGTAATTTTTCGGTTGTGTGAATTGTAAAAAAATTAATTTACACATCGTAAAATTCATTTTTCAAGGAAAAAAATTTTAATTGTTACGGTATGAAAAATTGAATAAATGAATTTTAATCGTTGTATTTTTATATCAGGAAAATATTCTTAGTATTATGCTAGTGTAAGTGTTCACATTTGAAAACAACATATCATGTACAATTCAGTTTACAAGCATATAATAGAAAACTCGATATACTGTAACTGAAACAGTAATTGATCAATTGTGCTAATAAGAGCCCTCAGCGCACTCGCATGTGTTCTGTTATTTGATTGCGTGGAGAGGACGCGGGGGACTTTCACCACGCACTACCATTTCTCTCTTCTATCTCTGTTCTGTTTATCTCTCTCCGTAGTTTATACTCATACGCACACATGCACACACACACGTATAATAGTAGTGATGAGGATGAGGTAAAACAAGGCGCGAAGTTGGTACCGAATGACTCACGCAATTCCACATCTCCGCATACAAACAACCACAAGAACAAAGCAATTAGCCAAGTTCGGGAAACTGTTCCATATTTACACCGAAACACGCACACCAAACCTCACACACACTGTGTACATGTGTGCGCATGCGTTCCTCAAGGCAAATGAAACAACAGTCTGGCCAATTAGACAAGCGCACACAAGATACAAATATTTCATTTCGTTTTTATTTGTTGATCAGCCGACTATTAACGTGTTTATTTATATATTAACATAATAACAGGTAATTACTGCCGCTTGGTTGAAAATTGCAGAGTAAACTATAGTGTTCAAATTATTATGGCATCGCGTGCATCGAAAAGCATTTTAAACAAGCAACAATAATAATATACATACTCCGACTTGTTCATAATTAAAGCCAAACTGGCCATCGGTTTTCTAAAAAATATGTTAATACATATAATCCGAGACTTTCTCCATAAAAAAACGTACAAGCATACACTGTAAACAGGCCAGTTATGCATGTTATTCATAACTGGAAACTGACACGCAATCATCCGTTTAAGATTCTGATACTTACGTGTATGACAAAAAATAATATCGTGATGGAATTTAAATTTTTCACAGATCATCACAATAGTTCCACACCACCATGTGAAATAAAACGGATCTGTAAAATCTATCACCCGTGTGTGGAATACAAGGATTGGATGAAAATGTTTTTGAAATAAATATTTAATTCCATTGCAATTCTCGTTTGAAAATCTGGCGCATATGGACGCACTGGAACTGGATGAACGGATTTTTTTCTGGAGACGATTATGAAAAATCATTCTGTCAAAATATTGATACAGAGCATTGCAATCATTCGTCGGACGAAGCTTGCAGATGGAAAAGCGCAAAAAAGTTGAAATAGCATGGCGATATTTATTTTTGTAGAAGCGTATATCCGGTTTGAAGGGAGGAAATTCATCAGATATCGTGCACGTTCCAAATGCTGCTACAGCTTCGAGTTCCGCTACCACATTGAAATATTAATAACTGTTCGTGTTCCATTCGTTACTTTTTTCCTTTGTATGCATTGAAACTTTTATTTGCTATTGCAAAATGTGCAACACTACTACTACTACTGTGTTCTATTTTGTATTCTGTTTGTTTTCAGACTGAAATCGCCAAAAGACTCAATGCCATCATAGCACAGATTCTACCATTCTTGTCCCAGGAACACCAACAGCAAGTGGCGACAGCTGTAGAGAGAGCGAAGCAGGTTACCATGACGGAACTGAACGCTATCATTGGGGTGAGTACCTGCATGCATATAAACATTCTACTCCTACTGTAAATATAATATAAAATCATTTCAATCGCACTCCATGCAACATTACAAGTTTTCAAGCATGAATAAATATTTTTGACAGAGATTAATATGTATAAATATAAAATGATAAAATCTCGACAATGATTCGTTGCAATTACAACATGTAAAAACATAATACTCCAGCGGATCACGAAAAATCCATTCGGCTGTAAAATTTAATTTCGTTATATTTACAAAAATTAAAATGAAACATCACGGGATGTCGGGCTGCAGGCGCTAAATTGTTTAATCCCTTCGAATTGCATTTGTGATTGCTGCAAAAATTAAAATTTACATTTTGATCGAGTGGTGATTACAGCGCTTGTCGAATTCCAACACATTGCGAATGAGTGGGGGTGTGCACCCCCGCCCTGCCGCACCACGTGATACCGAGTGTGTAGGGGGAATGAACACGTGTTTACCCGATTAATTACCGCGAGCGCCCCCGGAGCGAACACCAACCACCCCTTCATACCTATTAACGCTCGCTCGACTGCGGCTGCTAGTCGCCAATTCGTACATCGGATCCCGTATAGACTAGCTAATATCTTAGAAGAAGAACTACTCACTCTATTTAGAAACGGGCAGCTCATTAAAATTACGTTTCATCATTTGTGTGATAAACTGCCACGGATAATGCAGCGTCAGTCACAATTTCGTGGTTGCATTATTGAAAAGTTAGATCGGAAATTGTTTGCACATTAGAATCAAACTGTACATTTGTCTAATTCGATGTATATAATAATAGTAAAAGGGAAAGTTGTGATTTGCATGAAATATTAATGTACTTAGCAAGTCTGAAGATCACTTCTGAAGGAACACACACAGCTATAGGTATAGTGACTGGGTTGAATGGCTGGTGTCTTGTAGAAGATGGAAAGGGTCGGAGATGCGAGAATATTCTCTGGGGACATTTGCGCGTTACGTCGACTAGGAGTTTCCTGCTGCTCGCGGTACCTAATCAACATTCCAATCACCTTCCGACTTTATCGGCCGGGTGCCGGCAGCCGAGCACCAGATTCCCGCCAAGAAAATTAAGTGGAGCCGGGAAATTTCATCCCCAGACACACTCAGACTTACGTGACGCTCGAGCAAATCTTATTTTATGTAACAATCGACCAGAATACATAGTGCCGGGGCTTACAAGAAGCGAAGACGCGCTCCCGAACCCACCACTGATATTGCGATGGGACAAAACCAAGCTTTTACACAAGGCGAGTGGATATGTGCCGTGCACGGAATGAATAAACTTAAACATACCGACATGATTTATCGACAAACTGTGTTATGAATTGATGAATCCATTTTACCGAACTGTGACAAGAATTACCATAATGTCACTACGTTTTCATAGTTGATAATCATTCACTTTGTGGATGATATTTTCTTTACTTCAGGAAATGCAATAGTTTACTTTACTAAATAACACTGACATTTTAATGATATCAATATTTTTATTGAACGTATTTGTTTTTTTTTAAGAATTATACATGACAGATATATTGTGATTTAAATGAAAATGAACGTCAATACAAAGAAGTAAACTGAATAGAGAAATACAAAAGTTCTTTTTATTATGCTGGCACCTTTTTGTTTTGCTGGAACTGAAAAAGGAAACACAATCAAAGTGGAATTACCGACAAATATTTTACCCTGACTGTCCAATTTTCTTACTGAGTCTCCGAGGAGTAAAACAATTTGGTGTTCGCCGGTAGAATATAGAACACAGAGGGAGTGATGGTCGTACATGGCAACAGCCGAGCGGCTTAACTCTGTCCCTAGACACCCCAGGATGTTCTCTCTATGAAAGACATTCTACAAAAATAAAAGGATTTACCAGAAGGAACGAATCTAAAAAGCTTTACGTTTCAGGGATATTAAATTTTCATTCAAATATCACGTCTCTTTAGAAAAACGCAGGAAATGTGAGATGGATTCGTGACGAATACAAACTAGAATGTTTATTATTAACTAGGAACAATTTTATGCATGTTTCATGCATCGGCACTGTCCGAATGTATTATAATACATTGTACATGGCCTTACATTGAAACAGTGTGCCAGGTGTATATGTATATGTTTACAATGATTTGATTTGGTCATGTATACACATTACTGTCTCGTATGTATGTATGTATGGTATGTATTGTACATAGAGTGGATAGTATAGATGAGTTGGTGCGTTAGCGGATGGATGCATCCCAATTCCGCGGCATGTATTTGTTTGGTGGCGAGTAGCGTGTACCTGCAGGCGATAAACCAGTCAACCAGTTCGTGGCTTCATTACATTATGTCCATTATGCTTCTATGATGATGATGATGCTGCATGCAGTTATTTGATTTGTAGTTAATTCACTTTTATTGGTTTGCAAATTCTCTCATGTTTGAAATCTATTTTAATTAATCTTCATTATCATATGTACGGGCCATAAATAATCGCTTATTAATCATGCTTTGTATTATACATGATTATTTTGCAATATGTAAACTATAGTTTGTACTGGTTTGTACATGCATCATGAAACTAAATCATTGTTAACCGAGACTAGTTGCTCATTGCGATTGGTAGTACATATTCACAACTAGTACATAACACATACATGCACACACACACACACCCGCTCTCTATGGCTATGCTGATATATTATAGTTATATGTATTCCAATAATTAACCCAGTTATTTATACATAGGTATATTTATTTGTAATACATCCTCCTAGTCAATATCATATTCACATTGTCATGAAAATGTAAAAATCCTGATAAACTCGCATTATACGCCATCAATACAAAAAAGCTTGATAATGCAATATTTCAAAACAAGAAACGTCCTTTTCTTAGATATGAAAGTAAAATATTGTCGAATCGAGCAGAAACAGATTTCGACATGAAAGAAACATACGTACGTCACCAGTCTACCGATTGCAAATGTAATGCGCGCAGAATTGCGATTTTAAATTGAGCAGAATGGATACGCGACACGTGACAAGAAGCTATATTTTTATGCAGGGCGAGGAAATGTCGACCAGTCGTGCCATCGATGACAGCTGCCTGCTTATGTCTCCGTCAGCGAGCTGACTGATTGTGGCAGCCATTATTTAAAATTCGCGTCGCTCAGATCTTGCAAATTGATTTTTTTGGCACTCAGGCAACTGCTCGGTTGGTGTGGTCGGGCTGGCACGTAGAGTGGCTGCTGCTGGAGGCCGCGGGAAGTGGAAATGGGACGGAGTAGACTGACTGGTGTTATGGAAAGGGCTCGCCGCCGCCGCCGCTGATGGATTTCATTATAATTACATTTCTGCGTCCCAGCGCTGCCTGTTTAATTAACTGAAAAACGTTACAGTTTTTCGCGCCACCCTCCCCGATAATTATGTTATACGTTTTTTATCATCGCCCCCCCCACACTCCCAACCCCTGAGTTTATGTGTTTAATGTGTATCGTTGTTTACGTTTTCCATTGCTCGTATCACCGCCGACGTAATAGGAAAATTTAATAAAACACTCGCCAGAGAGAGAGAAAATAAAAACGAGAATAGAAGAACGTCACTTTATTTGTACCTCGTACATATTATTCACGAGATGCAGCACTATATAGTTGAAAAGCTCGGACCTTTTGTATTAACAAAATACCCCGTCTCCTTCATAGTCGTAGCAGGTAGCGCTGCTAAAAATTTACAGGATGTTCTTGAACCGGATTGCCGGAACAGCGAGACCTCTTTTGTTATTCATGCGGCGTTCTGCTTCTCGAGTTTATAAAAGACAGCACCACACTCATCGCCGTTTCACCCTGTAAGCAGGGGTTTAGAGTCTTGCATCTCCTCGTATCAAGTATTAGGGGTGGTATATGACTAAAAATAGCTTCCTTATGTAATTCCATCCCCTGAGACATTTGATTATGTTAGACTTTAAAACCGAATTTAGTTTATAATGTGAATGAAGTGGAGCGGTATGTCATCCTACCCTTGTACGATATGAATGATGATACTGACAATCAGATAGTACAGTACTTTGCAATATACATACATATATCTATAAGGAGTACAGTCTGTACTAAATATTAACAGGATACCACAATCCGTCTCTGCTTTATATATATCTATTAACGTTTTACAACCAGAAGACTCACATAATTTTATTTTACATGACACGAAAAAAGTTTTATTAAAATATTTTTGTGTTTAACACGTTAAATAAACATTTATGTATTTAAAATTGTCTTTTAATGTTTTTATTAAGATTTACAAGTACATACATAATCATTTTGTATATTTAAAATATCGTTTTGAAAACTTAATGGAATATTTTTATTGTTTGTGCAGCAACAAAGGCCAGACCTGCCACGATTGTTGCAACAAATGCACGCCCAACAGTTGCCAGCTCACGCCGCTCCACCTATACCAATGATGCCGCATCCAGGTCTGGCAGGAGCACCACCCAGTTCTGCTGCCAGTTTGCTGGGTCTGTCTGGAGCCCTCTCTGCGCCAGGCCAACATCCTCTGTCAATGCTGGGAGCCAAGCCGGACCTGCATCGTCCTGACGACATCAAATCTAACAGCGGTAAGTGAACGGCTGACGAATTTCCGCACCACCATTCAAATTATAAATGAATGGACGAAACCGTGACGCTATCTGAGCTTTTTCTTTGGTTATAAGTATGATTTATCAGGCGTCACAAATCACGTTACATACTCCGATACATTCTAAGAATGGATGCTAGTGCAGCGCACGAAATATCACATCAGTTCGTCTTTTTCTGATTTCGCCGGTTTCGATAGCGTGGACTTGTGTGGTGAGGGTGATATATGTAGTTCACTTGTGGAGGGCACTTGACGCTGGTGCTTCGAGGGTACTCGGCACAGGCGAACTCAGCAAAATTCCAAGTGAAGTTCGATAGCACATCTATGGAACTTGTACCCTCTTCTACTTTCTAATCAAAAGTAAGATTTATTATTTTTCAATAACGAGAATATGTTACCGGTATCTGTACATTATATTCTGATTCCGATGTATTATTTAAGAGTTTTCAAATGGCATTTTTATTAATTCTTTATTCCACTAGAATTCTAACATAGATATACATATGAAATATTTATATGATATATGGATTATAAAAAACATTAGAAATATTTAACGTGCTAGCAAATCAGACAAGTTAAGAAAAAATATTTTGAAACGGCAGGGTGTCACACTTCATTAGATCTTAAGTTGTCTTTCAGCATCGTCTGTAATTAGATATAACAGAGAGAGCTCTGGTCGTACAACGAACTGGCGGACTGCGGTTCGAAAGTGCTTGGCTGCTGGGGGGATGATGCTTGCTGCTGCTGTCTTCTGTCTAAAGAGGCTTGGGGAAGTGTGTCGCGAAACGTTGACGATCGGTGAACGATGGAAAGAAAGCGTGGGGTAACTTTCAAGCACTCGGCACTCTTGAGATTTTAATTTCCATCTCGACGAGCAGCTCGCTCCCATGTAAGTGGGTGCAGCGTCTGGCGTAACGCTCTTCTTCCTTCAGCAAACAAGCGCCTGTCAGATGAACGACCGATCATTTCTTACTCCTTAATCGATAGTTTTAAAAGTCCTTCTTTGTTCTATTCCGCTTCTTTGTTGATGCGCCGCCGCCCTCTCCATTCATATTCACTCATCTGCGCGCATACATAAGTGGAACGATTTTAAATTAAACTTTATAGAATTTTGACTTTCTTTTATGCGATTTGATTAAAATATTTAATTATCTACTTTATGTGTATTGACTGTTAATAATGGGGCAGAATTCAGTATTTAATGAAATGTAAATCATATGAAATAGGGATTAGTAAGCACATTATCCGGTATTTTTCGCATAACGTGTATTATTCAAGTGCAAATATCATTTGAAACCGGTTAATTTTTCCATTTTTCTTCCAGATAATTATAGATAGAAGAAACTGCTTTCCTAGAGTAGATAATTGTTTTAGCGTAATGTCAATAGCTTGAAGTTGGCAGAAGAAAATCGAAACGCAAATTCAATTTATTTTCTTATCCATTTGGCGGCGAAGGGGTAATAAATTCTGGGACATAATAAGATGTATGTTCTCTGAAAGCAAATCAAACTTTCTCAACTGACTGAACTGGAATATATTGCTGTTAGAATTTTAAATCAGCTCGAATGCGCGCTGTGGAGTGTGGCGTGGTTCGCTAATATCATCGATAAATTCCAGCCAGCGCAACTTGTCACGTTCTTAGCGTACTTTGCTGGGATTTAGCAGTTTTTTACCCGCCATCTGCCTACGGGAGGATTCATATTGCAGTTATTGAGAATCGTGCTCGTAAATTTCCCACACAATGACACAATGTTTTATACGAATTAAAAGCATTCGTTTCCAACTTGTTAAACACTGTTTCCCACACTGAATATCACACACACACACGCACAGGATAATATATAATATATTCATGTTCATATTTGCACAAGCAATAGTACATTAAATTAATAATGTACCACCTATGTGTCACAATACTTACATCTGTTTACAAAACATCTAAATTCTCCACTCTTGAAACGTTCATTCACAAGTGTTTCCACTTTTTATTCCATATCACCCTCGGTCTTCGACTTTTTATATCGGAGCATTTGATTTTAACACCCACACGTCTTTTTGTGTGCCTCTGCGAAATCAAGTTTTGATTGAAGATCGAAGTTGCCGTAGGCAGTTTATTCGACAAATCGAATATTTCCGAGTAGATTGTGTGTGAATGTCTACTACTACGTGCGCCCGTATGTGTGTATGTTTGTGTATGTGTGTGTGTGTGTGTACCTCAAGCCTCCATCAGTCTGTCGGTTTGAAAGAGACCGAGTCGTTGGTTTTTATGTGCGGGGTTGTGAAATGCTGCCGCTCTGTTCGTTGTGCGGGGGCGGACGTCAGGCCTATTCACATTTCACTTCACGGGTTGAATAGCTTCGCCAAGACCCTCCAAGCAACGAACAAGCTTTGTTTGTGGCTCGTTCACTATAAGTTGCATTCCCAATTTATTTATTTTTCAATTCTTTATTAATTAGGTACACGTGTACTTACTTTTTTTTATTAACAAACAGCATATAATACAGGGAAATATATATATGCTTATTTGTTTTTGGTTAGTACATTTTATTGGTTATAGAAACGCTTGCTATATATGTATATGAAAAGCAAGGAATTCAGTCGTATAAATTTTGAACCATTTTATATTTTGCTCTGGCATTTGTAACAAATGTATATACGTAGTATGTTGCGAGCATATGATGTAGTTGTGAACGAGCCACGCGAAATCGTTGTGCGGTGTGTATATTGAAGCCAAGTACGCGAGAAGAGATTCTCTCGCGGTTGTCATGCCAACGGGTGGATGTTGTAAGGAGTCCGTACTGTTCCCCATTTCTATTCCGCTCGGTAGCACATCAGCCGTACGCCCTTTTTCTCTCATTCCCCCCCCTCTCCACTTGTCTTTCCGCTGCTGTCGACCCTCTTGTACACTCTTACACTCTCACTCACTCTATCTGTCTATCTATTAGTCTCTCTCGCTCTCTCTCTCTCTCGCTCGCATTCTGTCGGAAAGAATAATCATGAAATACGAGGGTGCGGATGCACTCCTTATTTTCATTCCTCTTTTCCTGTCATTTGTGAGCATAAAAACAACGATCTCTTTTCCGCAGTCAAGTCGCGTCGAGAAGTTTTAGTGTGAAAACGATTTTGTTTCGAGAACTCTTTTTACGTTTCCATATTACTCTCGGAATTCATTCACATGCTGCAGCTGATGTATTTGATATACACATTCCCTTTTTTAGACTATAGTGAGTAATATTTGCAATTTATATTGTTTTAATTTGATTTGTGTATGTTTCGTTTGTTTCATGTTCCGATGTTCCTGTTGTTGAATGTTTGTGGTCTCCATGGATACAACAGGTCTTAATTCCGCAGAGGAACGGCATGTAAGTACTTGAAAGGAAATTTCTTGTGGTGTTATTTAGCAGAGATGAGGGCGTGTATGTGTGTAAACCTTGCACATAATCACTATAATACACAACAGCGGCGGGTTCGAATCCCGCCTTCAGCACGGTGTGCCTACGTATAACTGTAAATCGCCTTGTTAAAAGTGGTTTTACATTCCTATGTAAATTGTACATGTCGTTTTAAGTAAAGCGTGTAAATTCATACGGATTTTGTTGCTATGTATATAAATGTATAACATTACGTATTACGTATAATAGGTAAGTACTAGAATATAATCATTGCATGACACACTGTATTGTAGTTTTGTATCCGACCGATTTTGTTTTATGTAAAAATCCACAAATATAGCAATTTATATTTATCGTATTTACCGGTGCAGTACAGTTTGATATGTATAGTTTTGTGGTCCACAGAGAGTGTGAGAATCTATATTGTAAAATTCGGCTTCATGCGACCAGACCGGCTAGTTTTGTTATCACGGTTTATGAAATTTTCATGAATTATTCTCCAATTGACCGCACAACGGAAGCCGAATTATCAAATGTTCATGTTTAATTAAAATATTCATCGAAAATGTAATCCGTTGCTGCTGCTGTTGCTGCAAAAAAAAAAAAAACTAATTTCCAATCAACAAAACTCGTAATTCCGCAAATCGCATTGTCGTTGTTGTTTTTACCCGAATAGTGCAGCTCATAATTACCGAATCCGCATCGACGGGCGTCGACGGTTTAATTTAAAATTTTTGACAAAGTAATTAGCACGGGCGTGTGGCTGGAATACGGGGTGTTATGAGGGGGGGAGTGAGAGTTAGGTGTGGGGGGAACACGCGTGTGGAACAGTGCCGATACGTGTGTAATACAACAGAACGCGGACCCGAAACGGTTAAATTGATTACTACATTTGAACTCGATCGCTGTTTCCTGTCAACCGGCGGGCCGATTTATCGAGTGGTATATATAAATGCACTAGGGCTATTGGCGTCGACCACGTACGTTCGTGTTGGCGTGGCAACCGACCGTAACGTGGTCTCTCAGTCGGTAGAATAGGGAACCTGTACCGGGTATCACTCTCCAGGGAAAACTGAATGGCTAACCAGCATTATGACTAACATACAACATACGCACAAGCGTGTACACGATGATGTGTGTGTGCGCACAGTAGCATCGACTGTACAACACTTAAATAAATAGCAGTTTCCAGTTATAGAGCGGCGGGTGTGGAAGGGTAACACGCACTTGATAAAGATCCTACGTGTTATGTGCTGTATACCTACTACATGCTACAATACGTGCGTGTTTTCACCTGATATAAATTTTCTTTATGTTCTCTCATCATTAAAATGTTAGATAGCTACTAATGGAATAGCGGTTTAAACACAAGATTGTACGTGTTGAAATAGAAATATGTAGATGTGTTATAAATATTACATACAAGAATCCGAATTTACCGTTTTTTTTTCGAAATACTGAAAAAATCATTTATGCAGGAATGTGTAATTAAATCAACTTTATTTAATATTAGTTAGCATAGAAAACGAACGTTACATAATTATATGTTTTGTTTTTCTCATTAATGAAATATTAACAACTAACCATAGTTAATTATGATATAATCGAAAATAAACAACAATTTGTAAATATTTCGTGTTACCCAAAAAAATTACAAAATTCCTCCATTAAACAGAATATATTATCCTAATTATCATTTATTTCGCGTGTATCTTTTGCTCTTAAGTAGGCGACCTAATAAAAAAAATATGCGATTTATTCACGGTATAAAATCGTGATTCATTCGTTTATTTAAAAACATTATACATAATAATTTATTATACAACAAATGAGTGATAAAAAAATAGTCTCATGCCGGAATATAATTACGAATGAAAATAGATAATAACATCAGATAGTGCGAGCGGTCGCTATCACGCGATGCTAAGTAATTCTTCGTGTTTGTAATGAAATTAGTGCCTGAGCCACCTGCCATTAGTCGATGTACGTAACTGGAGCAACACCAGTATACTACTAACAGTAGCTATATATATATATATGTGTGTGTGTGTGTGCGCGCTCGTCTCTATCCGAATGGAGAAGAGACACCGCTGATTAGTGTTACAGAGGGTAGCTGAGGGTGAGGTAGAGGGGGTTAGGAGAAAGACATGACGTCAAGGGATCGTGGGGTTGCTTATTTAAACATTCGCATACCGTGTTTGGAAACTGCTTGTTCTCTGGCGTCGCCTCTAACGTTCCGCACGGAGCCAACGGTGTTAATTGGACTAATTAACGCCGTAATTACTCCACCAGTGGCGTAGTAACAGACAGACAAATGTTACATACACCGAATCGAGCCGTGTACAAACACAAATGCACATATTCTCAGATCGGAAATAGCACAATGTCAAATGTTATTTCACTTCACGCGTTATAACCATGAAATAAGTAACTCGCCTGTAAATTATAATTATGATTCAGTTTTATTATTACTATTTTTAACATTATAATTGATTAGTTTAGCTTTGTGTGCGTTGTTCGGATAAGTGTAAATATACTGTTATCTTTTTTTAATAACGATACAAATCAAATTCGACTCGGTAAGAAGATTAATATTTATTGTCAGTGTATTAATATGCACGTGCAGACTGAATGGCGTGTGCTTAGAAATCCCGCTGGAAACAGTGAAACACTCGTCGGGTGCACGTGACGCCACGTGAAGACCACACAGCGGTCGTGGCAGTGGATGCGTGTCCCGAATGTTCACAATTCACCCACTTTACAAGTTAAAATTAGAGACCGGAAAGTGAGAACCCACTAGCGCGCGCGCGCTCTTCATAAATTACACAATTATACTCTTCGCGAGGGTGCGAACAGGCCACGTCGCCCCATCGTACCACGCCGCCGCTGTCGCCCACCCCCCGAGGCGCAATTAAACTTGCTCTTGCTCAACCCATTCTGATTCTCGGCCGCCGAGTCCTTAAATAAACTTTGCCGGAATCTGCGTCGGCCATGGCAAACGCCTTGGCCTGCCGTCTACCGTACACCCAGACAAAAGATCACTTGTTCGCGACAAAAAAAAATATTTTCCAGAATTGTGAACTCGGGGGCGCGTACAATTTTCTTAACTTAATTAAGGAGAACTGAGTTATGGCCTCGTTCACTGTGCGTGTGAAATTTAATTTGGTTAAAGTCTGATATCGCATCGACTTTCAGCAACAATTTTAATTTAATTCTCGTTTGGCGCATGTTGTCAAGTGGAATATTTGAGTTTTGTTCGCTGTCGAGTTGTCTGCCTGACAAATTAATATTCTCCAGCTTGTAGCGGAAGAATGATTACTAATTAGACAACGAGATAAATGCTTTAATTATAATAGTGTACATACATACACTATGTGTTGTCGCTACGGGTCAGCACAAGAGGTCATAGTCGTGACCTGTACATATGAATATTTTCCCAACCATCAAACTTGATTATAATTTCTCCATCAGTAATTTAAATTACCTAAAACCTTACATAGTCTGTACATGTACATACATGTTATAAATATATGTAAACATGAATATATTAACTATAAATAACTTGTGTTTTAATTAAGTAGATACCGAGTACTTTCCAATGGATCATTATGTTTCTAATACACAATGGTGTGAGCACACACATAGCGCGCGTAGGGTGCTTGTACGAGATATAACAGTTGACGTGTAGGTTGACGTGGAACGTTGTGAGTGAGACAATGTATACGAGTACCGGCTTTATAGTGGAAGTGAGATAGAGAATATATATGTGTGTGTGTGGTGTGATGTTGGGTATACGATGGTGGCAGAGATGTGGTCCCGAGTGACTGCACACTCGTGTAAACAAATCAGCCCCGTGGAAGCGGAGAAACCAACAGCTCTCCAGCCAACTAAGGTTGATTGGGATCTGTTTGTTTCAGAATACAAATGTAACATTTCTATATATATTCGCACACAACCTTGTTTGTTATTCCCTGTAACATGTACGTGTGTGTATGTACATTTGTATACGTGTATACACGTGTAAATAGAAGACGATATTCTCAAGCGAAAACCGCTTCTACACATGAAGAATATATTAGATTTGAAAATTCTCAAAACGTGTACGCAAAGAAATAGGTTCGTCGTTGTGAAAAGACATTTTATCGTTAGCTACAAAAAGAAACCTTCCTGTATTCTAAACAATTTTACAGTTGTGTAAAAAATAACTGATAAATAGATTTTAATTCTTTTAACTGGTTGTAATATTCAGGTAATAACATAATAGAATTTGTAGTGTGATTAATTTTATTACAATTTATGTGTAAGTCAATTGTTGGAAATTACATTCCTAATAAGGTGTATATTGAATAAATTAATAGTTGCATGCACAGAGGAGGTTGCACGCAACCATTCTTCTAATATAAACAACTGTCTGTGCATGCGACTTGTATAATTATTATGATAAGATAAATGGTTTCATACATACAATGTGTTTAACGTAACTTGTACATCCTTTTGCTTGATAAACATGTGCTTCGCGCGGCCATGAAGATGCTTTTAGCTTTCACGTTAAACATTTTCAATTCATCACAATCATTATGGTAAACCTCATTTTCTTGCTTTTGTTACAAACAGCTAATATACATTATAATCCCGTGTCTTGTATAAATACATAAATAACACAGAAGTTATTTGTTTCAATTCATATTATTATAACATATTCACTTTTATCATTACTGATTGATTTAAAGCCAATCTAGTAAATCCCTGTTAAAGATCATGAAATTATCTAATACCGTTACCAGCTTATAGGAACTAATATTAAAGCCAGTGCTGGTAATATGCAATAAATTACGAATTCAAATTGAAACTACTTGTAATTGTGCATAATTTATCGACTCTACCAGTGGTAGAAAGTGCTGAATTTTTGCACTGCGACTCCCGTTTAAATTGCTCGCGTAACTTATCGTTTTATTGAAACGACAAAATTGGAACTGTTCAGTGCCACAGACTATTATCTGGGGCCATGAATCATGGCCGTGCAGTAACTTGAGCGTAATGAACCCATATATTAACACTTACGAGAAATAACGATGGATCAAACGTATATAAAAATGTCAATATTCGAACCCTCCCAACTGACATTAGATGTGTACTTACGTATCTATACGGCGGGGAGGGGTGGTGACTTGTCTTGAAGGTTCCCTTTTATCGAGTGGGGTTCGAACCTGGCGGGGACCAAGCAATGGAGCGGTTAATATTGTAATCGAACTGTATGGTGGTAGATCAATCCCTTGCGGAGATGCGAGGGGTGGCAGCGGGTGATTCCACGTGTGCATAGTCACGGCTCTGAACAAGGATTACGATGTGTAGGCCGCTTACATTGATTTGAATCAAAACTCGTTCTGATACAGTTTACATACACACTGCATCCTACAGTCAACTATGTAGATCTATTTACAACCACACAACTATATGTTGGTATATATTAATGTCAAACATACACTGATACCAGTGTATGTTTCACATATTTACATTTTAAACCTGTATGGTTTTAAACATTTTAAAATCAACATGAAAAAATACAAGATTATTGGCATGAATTATATGTTTCTTAGATTACTATTATTCTGAAATGTCTCACTTGTAAATAAAATATTCTTTCAATATGTCGTTATTGTTATTTGTCAATAACCACTACAGAATTATTTGAAGAGGAAGAGTATTTAATTTTGTGAAGAAACGCCATACATATGTCAATGATTTATAGCTATATGATTGAATGGATGTAGCATGTTTGGTGGTGCGTGTTAGTAAACTATGGTCGGACAGGGTCGTGCCCGTTATCAGAGCAACCCTGACTCCAGCAGATGTGTCTGGTGCTTGAAGTCAGCCGTCCCGAGGAGGGTTGCAACTTGGATCTTTGTTCGTCAATAACTGATGTCAGGGGCTGAGGGTTGTGCGACCACGGCTGCCACTGCTGTCCGTGATTTGTCACCCCTTATTACAGTATTCCTGCGGGATCAGCGAAGCCCATTGGCCACTACGGTACGCGTTTCTCTCCATTATCGATGGAGTGTTGAAAATGCTAATCACATTAACTCATTACACAAAAATATTTTCCAGTATGGCCAATTAATTTTAGAAATTTCATTTGATCCTGTACCGATGTATATACTCATATTGAAAAGTACACTTTCAATTGTGCGAAAATATAACACGTACCTTACGTTTCTACAGCTAGATAATTGAGAAAGGGGTGAATGTTTGAATGCAAATTAATACATTTACTATATATACTTGATAATGTTTAAAGTTATAGATAATACAATTTAAATGTGAATATAATTACGTATTTATCACGTTTTCATGCAGTACTAATTTACCACTTACTTGATAAACCGTTGGGATATTATGAAAGATAAATACCGCATTATATCGCTGTAATTTCAGGCTGAAAATCTCAAGGCACTTTGGAAAATAAATTGTCAAAATTCTTTTTAATACTTCGGAGACGAGACTAGCGACGATGCTTGGCGATGGGGCAGGATGTGGGGGAGGGGGCGGTATGGTATATTCATTCATATTACATCCTCCGACCGTTCGGAGATGTAAAGCTCTTATTTACGGCTAGCTTTGTGCCTGCAGTTCCGGCGTTAAGCTCCGCGCCGCTAGTTTTATTATTAGAGTCGGCTGGCGTCGTGTTAGTCAGTTGCCTTTTTACATTTTGTATAAAGGGGAGGAAAAATAAAACGAGCGCAAACTTTTGTCAGACTGAAAATTAAATGAAACGGAAGGCAAGATTGATGTCGTTGTGAATTTTTCGCAACATTGCGAACGTGTTTTTCAAATTAAAGTGGATGGTTGTTTAATAAAAAAAAATTTGCTTCTCAAGCACAACGGAGAAAAATTATTCATTTTACTCAAGTTTATTTGTTGGAAATAAATAAAGATGCTTATAAGCTTTTAAAAAAAGAAGCGAATCAGCGGATAAGATGACAGATTAATATAAATACGTCTTAATGAAGACTGGAAACTAGTTGCTTTATACGTTTCATTTTTCATTTATAGTTTCATTTCCAGCGCAAGGCTGTTTATTAAAAAGTCATGCAATTAAGTATAATTACACGAGCACAATCCTGGCATAACTAAATAAATATTCACGTTCTCACACAGTGAGTCTTTTAACCAGTTTAACAAAAATCACAAGACTGGAAATTATACAAGTGTATTTTAATATACGGTACATGTAAATAAAATATTTATGCATATATTTAAAATAACAAGTTTGTTGGTAAATTAATTAAAACAAGTGTTTTATTTATGTAACATAGAATTTCAATTTAAAACACTAGTTTGTGCTTGGAAAGTCGTGGTGCATTTATATAGAAATAGAACTGGTACGGAGAGTTGTAACAAATAAACAAATAAGTGCAGTATCCCCCGCCCCCAGTCCTTGTTATGCGGCTAGTACAGGGTACAACGAACCACGTGTGAGCTCATTTTATTTACAACTGTAACAAGCACAACAGCAGTGTGAGCGCACTGAACGTAATTATCCAAATCATAACTGCAGTAGTACCAACTGCCGCCGCCGCCACCGCCACCGCTCACAATTCTGCAACCGGATGCTCCACTTTACACAGCATCCAACATTAATAAAGTAATGAAACACGTTATACAGTCACTTCATTATAATCAAAGATGCGAGATTTATTCAATAACACTATTCAATGTTTACATAATGCATATAACTCCATACACTATGCACTAATGTGTGTACAATCTCAAATATATCCAACACATTCATTTGAAGAGCCCGTATCTAGCAGTCTGAATCCTCTCGTGGCCTGTAGATCGCGCTAGTGTCCGTATGGAGTATCTACTGGCCGAGGTACTTGAACGTGGTGGCACTTGCGCTTGTTTACTCGGTACTCACATACTCCTGTGTGACTTGTTCCATTTACTGTCATGTCGTTAGTTCTTTACATCATGCCACTATATATATGTGTCTATAAAACTCCATCGCGTCGAACAAGAACATATGCATGAGCTATACGAGAGTGGTGTGTATATATACGGGAGAGTTTCCCAGTGAAATATTTCGCTGTGTAAGCCATCCCTTGTCTCATAAAATATCATAAGGTTTGTCGTAAATCGACCCTCTGGTGATAAATTTAAAACTTGCGAAAAATGTTCCCGGATGTGCGACGGAAGTGCCATCTCTTGCGCTCAGTCCACAGTTGTAGATAGCATTTGTTGGAAAGCAGCGACAAAAAAAAACTACCCCTATTACTCATCCCCAACGCGTAACTCGTTCCGCCTAAATTAGTTTAAAAAGTTGCCCTCTCGAGTAGTCAAGTGAGAGATGTAATTATTTTTAAATTTCTCCCTCGTGCACCCCTGCCGGCACCACTGATTCTATATTAAAACTCTTGTCATCTGCCTGCATCTTAGTTTTTATTGGTTGTCCGGGGAGGATGAGGAGCGAGTGCGACAACGTGTCCCTCGCGCCACCGCCCGCTTACAATTATTAAAAAACAAGAGGGATGTTTTGTATGCGAGCGGAAGGAAAATATTTTAACAAAGTGTTTCTAAATATACATTTCCATTTGTATCAATTTGGTGCTAAATTCATTTTGACACGAAGCAGAGGCATAAAACTTTTATATGTAGCTGAACGAGTTCCGCTTTTAGCGTTACCTTTTTTTTGTTCGCGAGCCGTAACAAGGGTAAATGTGATAATAACTTTTTGACGTTAAAGTATGGATTCGTTAAAATGTGATGGGTAAAGCGTACGGGTGTCAATATCGGCTGACGATGTCTCGCTGGCATTAGTTAGCTAACTACATCGGTAGTTTATACGATATACTCTCGTATGTATGTATGTACGTATGTATATGTCTGTATCTGTGCTTGTGTATGATATGCATCTCGCTACCTACAGTAATTCGGTGTGATACGATACGATGCATTCTGATCTGATATGATTATCTGGAAATGTATTTCCCGTATTGATTGACTCCATGCTTGCTGAACCACGGATATCTACCGATTTGTTTACGTGCCTAATACATATCAAGCCGGAACTCATGTCGTAAGAAATCATTACAAA
The DNA here is from genome assembly GCA_022063505.1 of Calosoma granatense. Classification (NCBI taxonomy): domain Eukaryota; kingdom Metazoa; phylum Arthropoda; class Insecta; order Coleoptera; family Carabidae; genus Calosoma; species Calosoma granatense. The sequence continues at coordinate 5,124,482 of JAGJTL010000112.1, forward strand.
TTCAATTTTTCTTAAACTAAACGGGAATATTACGCGAAATATTGTGGCTTTTAAAAATCCAAGGGTTTCCTGTCCTCACGAATACATTTCTGAATATGTTTTTGATTTTATCAGTGGAAAATTAAGGGGTCGCATTATATTTATCTTATTACAGCGCAGTTTTTAAAATTATATCAGTACTTCTTGGCATATTACTAAAATTAATTTAGTTCAAAATAATATGCATATGATTTAAAATGATTAGCAATAAATTGAAAAGTTTATCACTAATTAATATTTTCACTCTTTACCTACAAACAAAACACGTTTTTCTAGAACCTGAATTTCTTTGAAACTCTACTTGTTATTGTCCAATTGGAGAAGCAGATTTGTGCGACTACTGTATGTACTGTACGTAATTCATTATTGGCAAAGAGAATATCTGTAGAAAATGAAACAAAATTAAATCTTCCGTCTGTCGTCTGTGTGCAAAAGATGAATTTAAAAGAAGAACTTGAGTTCGTTATGGAACGCGGATGCATGTGGGGCACGGCACGCGTGATGTTCCAACCATTTCGAATTGAAATTGAAACCGCACTCGTACCCGCTATCTGGGTAATAAATATGCAAAAGATCTGAAGGGTTCTCGTGAACCTCAGGGTCCTATTAACACAGTCATCGCGTCCTGCTTTCTCCGCTTCATTGCGAAGTTCTTTCGTTTAATGGTGAGATACGCGGCTTCAATCTAGTCACCGTACACTATTACATAGTATCGGCAACCATATAACATATATGTACTACTGCACTAATATTAGCAGTGATTCTTTTACATGATGTTTGTTATAGTAAATAAATCACAAAGTATCAAGATCTATTTTAATGTGCATCTCTAACATGTTTGTGTATATGTATATTGTAGAGTACACTAATAACCTTGCTAAAATATTATACTTTTTTTTCAAATGAGATCTCTTTTTGCCATGCCTTTTAATCAACTCCATCACATTCACATTATGAAATGAATATAATATTTCATACTTTAGTTGTACTTATCATATTTATATATTATTTATCAGACAATTATATAAAAGTAAATTTTGCTGTCCGTCGGAGAATTTCTCTGTAGTTTTAAAATGCCTGGAGCGCTCGGTTCGAATAGTGACAGACGCTATACCTTTTGTAAAGTGTGAAATAAATTGGAGCAAGGGTGACGACAGGAACAGAGGCCCGTTGAAAATGTTTTACATTTTACACAGGGGCGCCAAACTTGAAATACACTTTTTTCCTCTCGCCTTCTCTCAGTGAAATTTGAAATTCGAGCAGCGTTTTTTGTTCTCGCGGCTAGTAAAGCAACTACATACTTTCACGCGTGGATTACCCCCGTCAAACGTCAACGACATCGTTCCGTTTTGTGTGCGTGTACGTATGCACGTATGTTTGCAAGCAAAGGCGTCGCTTTTATCAAAACTGTCCTTTGATCATGTTCAGCACGTGTTTTAAATTTTAAAAAAAGTTGAAAAGTCTTCTTGTTCCTACGCGACCAACGTCAAATATACAACCGTGTCGTCATTTCACTGCACGGTTTCCACATTGCTCTTACAATGTGCCGCTCTTTTATTCCACTACACACGAACACAAGCACATACACTAGCTTCTCCAACATATCCCAACGTCGATATCTACTGTATGCGCTACTTGATTTGTAAAAATGAAATATTCAACATCGAAGAATATTTCTTCCATGTCTTTCTTCTCCGGTGAATGTAAAAGTTCTTACTGTAAATGCTAAATTGACAAAGATATCGATAATGTAACATGTGAGTTATTATTATTCTTCACAAAAAGCGCATAGGTTAGAAATTGTTTTATAATAATATCATGACTGGGGAATGTATATAAGCTATTTCATATCCCTAAATGATGAAAATAATATTTTATAGTGTTCATAGTTTTGACAGGAGCAACACACTAAATCGACTGTTACAGAAGAGGGGGTTATATTTGAGTTTTAGGCATCATGAAGTGTGAATAACGTTAACAACATCTGTACCGAATGTGTTCGAGGGCTGAACGTTCGCTTGTTACGCGTTATCCACTCCCCTAAAACTGATCCGTGGCGTTATTGGTTTCCCGTAAATACACTTATTGTAATAGTATCCTAGCATTCGTGCCTTAGCCAAACAATGCTAGTGACAGTTTGCACTCCCCTAGTAATGTTTCAAGGGTCGCCAACTCCGCAGGGCTGAGATCCTGTTGCCTGCGGATGGATGAATCATTTTAGATAACACCCCCGAGCGCTTATTATCTGGTAAAAGTGTGCGTCGTTAATATCAGTAGAGCCAGTATACTACATCTCCCCCAAACATCACCCTATATACGTGAGTCGTATGATCTTAATTGATTTCTATAAATATACTGTAGAAAATAATGTTTGTTGAACATTTCATTCCAGTCATTTCATTAAAAAATCTCACATTTCTATTACCGTTATTTTTTTAAATATATGATCATTGTCAGCTACTGTAAAACTTAGAATTAAGACATTCTTCATTCAATCAAAAACTTAAAAAGCCAACATAATAAATAATTTAATAATCCACTAGTGAGAATCATTGATTGTGTATGCATGAGTTTGTTTTAAAAATTTCCCACATTCCCCCCGCATCCCGCACCCTTCTGCCTAATTCTATTTTGATAATCACAATGGTAAACATTGTTGCGGTAAACAGCGGTGCATTATTTGTTGCGGGATTAGTCACGTATCCTTTTATTAGCACAAGTTGCACGATATTTTTTCATCCCCCTGTCTGTCTGTATCTAATCCATTTAGCGGCCTTATCCACCCTCGTCTCTTGTCAGCCGTCCTTAACGCTCGGCTTTATTTCCATCCCCGGCTGTGTACGGTAGCCGTGCGCACACTGGTAAATAAAGAAACATCCCCTAGACCGCACCCTGTGCGCGGATTCATCCCTGTTCTCAGTGTGCTGTGCGTTTTCTCTTCCACCTCTCTGTCAGCAGTAGCAGTAGCAAGGCTTGCTACTACATACGAACAACAGCACTGGCTGGTTGGCTGGCTTATGCTAATTCGGATTAAAGTTATATTCAGGACAGCCGACGACTGTTAAGCAGAAGTAAACAGTCGACGGGGAAAATTTAATATCTCGATGAAAAGTTCTGCTGGTGCGGAAGAACGTAGTCTGCCACTTACTCACTCACTCAATACTTACAACCATTTATTTATTCTTAATCATTCCGATGTAATTCTCAACTTTCTCAGCTAGTAAAACAAAACCATCGCACCGGTTAAATACATTCGAAGTTCTAAAATCTAAAGTGCATAATTTCATAATTAACATCCATCACACTCTTTATTGTTGATAATTAATAAAATTATTATGCCCTATTTCTTTCGGTTTGAAGTCATAACGTTTTATTAGTTTTACTAAGCATTTCGTGTTAGTGATCTTATAAATCTAATTTTGTATCACTTCTAAGTCGTGTGCGTGTCTCCCCCTTGTAATGGCTGACAAGACAGAGGCAATATCGTCCCTCATCTGCTGTGCCCTTTCATACATGCACATGCCCATTAGTACCCTATTCTTACTGATCCCCCACCTCTCCTTGAACCGCTACCCACCCTTCCCCCTGCCGTTACACACACTATACATTATCAGTATTTCCACTACAACTACTTTCATGTGCTTGCCGGGCCCTGTAATTCGATTTATTTCGTTATACCGTATTTGAACGTGACGGTGCTTCATCTAGTTTTATCAGTGATCAAATGTCCGTACCTTTGTGTTGAAAAATCGCGGCAGCTTTCACTTCGTAATCAATTTACACGCCGCGGAAAAACTACCCTATTCTTTCTGCCAGAGGCAGACAAACCCCTGATGTGACGTACCCTAATATATTGTTTAAGTGAAGCCTCCAATTCGACCTTCATTCATCCCCCCCCCATCCTTAACTCGTATATTCACGCTAGCACACATTGTTGTTGTTCCTCGTCCCCCGCTGGCGGCTTGCTTGCTTGCTACACTTCTATTAGCGCTGCCAGAAATCACGATCACGAGAAATTTGAAATGTCGTTAATACGATGTTTCTTCGCTATGCGCTATAAGGGAGAGAGATTAGCCTACAAAGATTCTAGTTGGAAATATATAAATCAGCAGTTATATACCAACACATTCATTCAGTGGACAAATTATTTCTATTGATTGAACAATTGTGGCATATTGTTTCGAGTTTATAAATAAACATATTTATTTAAATTCACCTCGCCTCCCACTGCACATATTGTGTGTGCATTGGGCCAGGAAATATAACTAATGGAACGTTGTTGGAAAATTAGAGAGAAACTAAACAACATCGGAGCAACAATAAAACGTGTTAATTTAGTATGAGGGCCGTTTAAAACAAAACAGTAACCGTGAATTGCATTGGCTGCAATAACAATATAAAACAATCCGAACGTACCAAGTTTATCGTTCGTACTGTATGTGTATGTATATATGTATGTACTCTGAGAGAAAGAGAGAGACAGAGAGAGAGTGGATGGGTTCCACTGCAGGCGACCACACAGTCGGATACTGAATGCACTGCACATAATATATAAAATATCAGAGACTTTATTGTTTGTATGCTTGAATTGTTCGCTCGTTCGTTGCATCTCTGTTTTTCCATTATTTGCCGTCTCTGTTGTTGGCTCCAGCCAGGGGAATAAAGCTGCCGCAAATCTCCAGTTAGAGCCATACGAGAGGGTTGCGACCACTTTTATATATCACATCCAAACCCTCCGGTGCATTATCATAGTGTGTAGTAGACACACGCTCACGATTCAACCCCCCCACCGCCACCCCCACCCCCCTAGCTTATATACTCTCATGCCAACCAACCACATAACACATTGGGCTGGCGCGCGTCTGTTGTTTTATTTACGAAATGTGTTTATGCGAGTGTACAGGTTCGCATTCAGTTATATTCGTATTGTTAGCTATCTAACTCTATAGTCCATTATAACTTACACACTATAATATCTAGATTAAAGTACACTAAAGATAAGAAAATCAAATCATTTTGAAATACCTGAAAAAATTACTTTTATTATGTATTATGACCATTATATTTGCTATGAAATAATTCGTCCATTGTTAATTCAGTTATATTTGTTTTTGTATATACTTTTCACAGTCGTATCAGTTATAGTTATATGCTTTAATGTACATATTTGATTAGTTATTACACGCCATTTTCAGTTTCAGCACTACATAATTAATTTTATTTATGTTACATTTTCTTATTTCAGTAATTCTATCTAACCTAACCTAACCTAACCTTACATGATTAAGCACTGTGTGCACAATCGTTATAAATTACATTATTGACATTTTATTATTTGATACTACCTACTGCAGTTGCAATCCTCACAAAAGAAACTAATGTTTTGTATCCAAATAAAAATGTAGTTTCGTGAGTGTCGTGAATTAAATTGAAGTAGAAGTTTCTATTATTGTTGTGTAGAGCTCATGGGGGTCGGTTGGTGGTGGTGGTGGCTTGTGATGTATCGCGCCACGTTTACCAGAACTGGGGAGGTAACATGTCGTGTGTCACATAAACCAGTGGGCTGTGTGTGTGTGTGTGTGTGTGGGTCGAGCATCCTCCTGCTAGTTGTTCTTGGTATCTCTCTATATGTGTACGTGTGTGTGTGCTGCCTCGCGTGTTACTGCCAGGGTGTGACTGCACACGAGTCCCTAGACGCCATACAACATCGACGCCACGCTCGACTTCCAGCGACAAGAGGCAACCGCCACCGGCATACTAATCTTCCGACCTACTACATACAGCCAGGCAGAAGGGTAACACATGGGCGTACCGACACAAAACAAATAGGGGGCAGACATCTCGTGCCGTATTATTTATAAAAGTTCACACTGTAATAATCATTTTAAGCATTCAGTTTTTAAAGTAATCTATTGGTTTTGTGCTAATGATGAATATAGTAAGACATATGTTTTATTTATTTTTATTAGAACAAGCTACACGTTTACATTTGTGAAATGAATATATAAAACACTAGCTAAAAGTACCCGGCGTCGCTCGGGGTTCTTATAATAGCTATTATTTTATATATTTTTTTATTTCATTTTTTTATAATTTCGCGCTGAAATATATATATATATATTTACATTTATAATTACTTACGTAATAAATCTAAAAATTCAGATTAAATCGTCTTGTCAACAATCAACAATACAAAAAACAGTAAGGTTGCCATGCAAGTAAATATATCTCAACAAAAGACTTACAATATACTATGTGACCGGTATAGACGGCTTTGCTTATGTCAACAAAAGAATAATATTCTACTGACGTCAAATTTAATTTTTGTACCCTTTTTTCTAAATTTTACAGTAGATATCGGCGTTCCCATGTACCCTATGACACCCGCATGGTCCTAGAGGGCATCCCTGTAAATTTTTATCTCGATCGGGCGGCGGATGTAGGATTGTATACGGAACAGACAGACAGGAATTACTTTTTATATATATAGATGTACATAGGAAGCATTTGCAATTGAATATTTTATACATATATAAATGCACGGACGTTAGAAACCGATATACGTATGCTTTATAATTCATATCACTGAATTCATTATCGAAGTTTATATTTTCTAATTCCGTACAGTCACTGATCAATGAATTAATAACGATAATAATTGATACAAATTTCTTGATGGCGCAGTAGATAATAATCAGTCTTGTAATTCTAACCGCGTACGATGATACAACGTGGAGTTTCGTGTTGTAACCGCGTGTCGGGGTCGAATTCACTAATAATGTAATTCCCTACACGGATACTAGCTCTCACACTACCATTACACGTCCGACAGCGTATTAGCATTATCTATTTCCAATCAAGCAGCGACATGTAAATACTTTCATTGAATATTAAACCATTACTTTGGCATAGTGTAACTATATCATATGTCATACAAATAATATAATATTATTTTTGTGAATACATTTCAATAAGTTTTAATTTCGGTTTGTATTGATTATATGTTTAGTTACATATGTACAAGTTACATTGAACGTAACTATGTAGAGTTTGTAAATATGCCCACTGGTCTGGTAATTTTCGCAGACTCGACACTGGTAGCCGACTGTGGCTCTATTACTCGCTAGTCACAAGCAACCGACGCTCGCAACCGCAAAGGGAAAACTTTTAGATACGCTTTTGCGGGATGCGCATAGCAACCTCTCTTGTTTACCCACCCTTAACCTCTCGCCCTTCTGTCCTGACACCCGACGCTAGTTTCGTGTTTGCTCCCGCCTGCTTCTGACCTCAGTTCCGTACATTAATGCTGTTTGTCTCAACCGCTTAGTGGATTGCCGAAGATGTACTTTGCACAGTGGCGTCCGTTACAAAACAATAGCAACATACAAATCTTACTTAAAAATTAACACATTAATATTCTTATTGAGTTAAAACTAAATGGCATGTTCATAAAATATATGGATTTAAATAAGATAGATAGATATTTTACAAATTATCAGTTTCAAATAGAACTGATGCGACAATTAATGTTTAATATATTGTACGGTGGATAATACGACGGATACATAATTTATATAGACTTTGTACACGTGCGGTGAATGTATGTGTGTGTGTATGTCACGCACAGAATAGCTAGTCGGTTCATCGATGTAAAATTTCATGATATCGTACGTGTTTTCCTTGTCTGTGAGTTCTGGTACGTTAGGTTAGGTTACGTAGTCAGCTGGGACCCGACTGGAATTTATATACATGTACATATATCGACGACGGTCTATATGTGAGCAAAGGGCGAACCATAATTTGGTTTTTTATGGTGCGATGGGTTCACGAAAGACGTTGGAAAGGGAGCGACTTCCTCCATTGCTCCCAACGGGATTTCTTATCGTTCTGTTTCGCGCGTGGCCAGAGCCACCAACAAATTCCCCGGAGGAAATAAAAGCTTCATCGACTCGAGATGCATCGCAGACAAGAAATTGCCCGGAACACACGGAGTGCTCTCGTAAAACTCCGGAACGTTTCCGTGACCTACTTGATCTTGCCCGTACATCAACCACATCACTTACCGAATTAACACAGCGTTGTCTGCACACCCTTACGTTACATTAACACACACACCCTCCCTCCACTCATCCCTTGCCCGTGACACAATAATTAAATTCACAAATCTGTTAATGAAGACGGCATTATTTAAGTTAACGAATTATTATTTCTTCTTACAGAGAAATTCCATATCGCCAGCGGAACGAGAGAAATACCGACCCCGCACCCCCCAAGAACCCGAACACAAGAAGGTGAAGAAAGAAGAAAAAGATCTGGGACATGTTAGTATACTTTAATAATCTATAATATACAAGTTACAAACATGCTTATTCACAATTAATTACAAACAACAAAACTAAACAGTTGTTTTTATGTGTACGATAAATAATGTACATTGTCATTGCATGTTCTCGTCTTATACTCTCGCAAGCCATTAGAAGTTTATTAATGAGTTTTTGCACTATATTCGCTAATGTTTGTACAAGTTTAAACTAAAGTAAGAAGACCGTATTACCGCTGACTGGCAAGTTTTTATATTGCTACTGCATACTGCTAACGACCGAGAGCAGTGCAACGTTGTTTGTTTCACATAATTAATCAATTATTTCCGTGTTCGTTCGCTAAATGCACTCCGGCTAATGACGAATCTGATTAGCCGCATCTAGATATGAGGAGACATTGTTCTGTACTGTTGTTTTAAATGAATCGCGTTACATTTACGAGTCGATCGTTTTACGACTGGTGCTGGTGCTTGCACTGGTACATTTTCTTTCCCATTAAAGTAAAACATTTTCCATTTACTGGCTTCCGTGTTTATGGCTCGTTTTCTTTTATAGATAAAGCTGTGAACCGCACTTCACGTCCCCCGCGTAAAACTTTATATTGTTTCGCTCGTTTCCAAGTTCCCGTCACTTTCAAATTGTGCTAAACTGCGACGTCGCTTACATTGCAAACGGAATGAAATTTATCGGCGCTGTCGACGATACTCCATTCCACTTTATACTGTACGTTTGTTCGATTTCACCCGAGACATCATGATATCGTCGTTAAACAAAATGACGCCGATCATAACGCTCGATGCATTTAAATTACACCATACTGCCTACGCATTCAAGTCATAAATTAAACCGATATCAGTGAAATGATCTCGGTAGAACAAATAACGACAGAGTGACTATTAAAAAAATTACACGTTGCATCGATGTTTTATCGCAGATGAACGTTTCCCTCGGAATATCCGTCCCGCGCATGTTAATCGACCGTGCACAGAGAGAATAATTGATCCGTGTAATTAAAATTCGCCACAGCGTGCAACGCGTATCGCAAAAACCTGTGCGAATTTACAGGCCGCCAAGTCACAGACTGTAACTTATCCGGCATTTAAGTGTGTCGTGATTGCATCTCGAATCCCGTCGTCTTGGCCACGCTTGATGTGATTACCGTTTTACACCGCAAAGCGTGCAATACGAAGTGCATACCGTTGCACCGGCATTTATCGCATGTTGTTAGATCACAGCTCCAGATTGCTAAGTGGCCAGTAATAAAATGTAGCACTCGCTCACTCTCTCTTTCGTCTCGTCTCGTCTCGTCTCGCCACGTCTCGCCTTGTCGTCATGACTTATGCGTGTTGAAGTTGTTGCTCGCTCGTTTATGTGATGATTATATACTGTTCCGCAGCAAAGTGACGGTGAAAAGAGCGATCAAGATCTAGTGGTAGATGACGCGTCAGAAGATCCGATCTCACCACGGAATGGTACAGCGTCACCCAGGGAAAACGGTATCGATAAGCTGTCGGCGAAGAAAGAACATCCCGGACCGCACAGTCCACGGTCCGGTACCTCGAGTAACGCGTCCACCCCATCGACAAAGAAACTCGACAGCGAGAAACCAACTACACCCATCTCCAAATCAGTCACACCTACCTCAGCCGGTTCAGCAGGCTCCGGTGCTGGTGCCAGCGGTCTAAAACCGGTGGTTAAACCACCTACACTCGGCCAGTATCCACCGTATCTTGCCGGTATGATTCAACATTTCATTGTCTTACATAGCCGGTATTATAATATGTATGTATTATGGTTATTATATCATTTTATATACACTGTCAGGCGCTGGACCACATGAACTACAAGCTAGTGCCTACGGTGGTCTGCACAACAATCTTCCACCAGCGTTGAACAGTTACCCACGGCCACCATTGCAAGTCGGCTACGATCCTCATTCACAGATGCGGGCGCCCATAGTGCCCGGCCTCGGTGGTATACCCGGCGGCAAGCCGTAAGTTCTTACACGACTTAAATTTATTTGAAATTGCATTATTCATATGTTTCCAGTGCATATTCATTTCACGTAAGTGCCGAAGGACAAATGCAGCCGGTGCCTTTCCCTCCCGATGCACTCATCGGTCCCGGCATCCCACGTCACGCTAGACAAATAAATACACTCACACACGGCGAGGTAGTGTGCGCAGTCACCATCTCCAATCCTACGAAATACGTGTACACGGGTGGCAAAGGTTGCGTGAAAGTATGGGACATCAGCCAACCCGGATCCAAGAGTCCCGTGTCTCAGTTAGATTGTTTGGTAAGAAATGTAAGATATAAAACTGGTTAGAAATTATTGTTTCTAAATTCCACTTTTCCATTTAGCAACGAGACAACTACATCCGATCTGTGAAACTACTGCCTGACGGACGAACACTCATTGTCGGTGGAGAGGCGAGTAATCTGTCGATATGGGACTTGGCCAGTCCGACACCGCGAATTAAAGCCGAACTAACGTCCAGTGCACCCGCGTGCTATGCCCTCGCTATTAGTCCTGATTCGAAGGTGTGCTTCAGCTGTTGTTCGGACGGCAACATCGCCGTGTGGGACCTGCACAACCAGACGCTGGTGCGACAGTTCCAGGGACACACGGACGGTGCTTCGTGCATTGATATATCTGCAGACGGCACCAAACTGTGGACAGGCGGTCTGGATAACACAGTCCGAAGTTGGGATCTGCGGGAAGGAAGACAACTGCAACAACACGACTTTAGTTCGCAAATATTCTCGCTAGGTTACTGTCCGACTGGCGAATGGTTGGCTGTCGGCATGGAGAACTCCAACGTGGAGGTGTTGCATGCCAATAAGCCTGACAAGTACCAACTACACCTGCACGAGAGTTGTGTGCTGAGTCTGAGATTTGCTGCTTGCGGCAAGTGGTTCGTGTCTACTGGTAAAGACAACCTACTTAATGCTTGGAGGACGCCGTACGGGGCCAGTATATTCCAGGTACATCCTGTAAATAATTTAACCACTAATATCGGAGTTTGTGCTAATATTATTTCTGCTTTGTTACAGTCCAAAGAATCTTCAAGCGTACTAAGCTGTGATATATCTGCGGATGACAAGTACATTGTTACGGGATCTGGAGATAAGAAAGCAACAGTGTATGAAGTTATTTATTAAAAACAAACCAACAAACATTTAGTAGTGTGGAATATGTGTTAGAAAGTAAATTTTTAAAAGTGAATATTGTTGCAATTCATTATTTAAAATAAACGTAATATCATACGTGCAATTTAATTGAAAGTGATCACAATGCATAAACTAGATGAAGACAAAGTGTTGTTGTGTTAGACTCGCATTCTAGAAGAAGAAGAAGAAGAACTGCTCACGTGTGCGTGTGCGTGTGTGTGTGTTATGGACCAAACTAAACAGAATCTAATGTAATACGTGTAATTTTATGTAAAATACTCTTGTAAGTATTAGTTCGTCAGTGTAAATAAGTAAAATTATCTGTTTATTTTTTACTTACAATCATAATAAAAATGTTATTATTGAATATCCTTTAATAGTTTGTTTAAACAACGCTTAATATTTTGACTGATCTCATTCAATGAATTTTTAAACAGCTAGTTAGTTTCGAACTATTGAGAGTAAACTGTCACGTTCAATTTAGTTGTTTAACTGAAATCTGATATACACTGTTATTTTTCCTTGGATATTTATTTCATATAGTATATATATATACAACGTTTTATATTCTTGTATTGATATGATAATGTCAAATGTTTATGTACATATACATGCATATATAAAATAATTATAAATTTCACAATAACTCATTTGTAAGAAGAACTCAAGTTGACAGTTACAGTGTAATAAACTATTGGTGACTTAATTCCATTCGTAATCTGGCTGTTTTAATTATTTCTCTTACACGCATTTACATTCACAGGTTATTCAAGGAGTTACGTCTAGTGTGATAATGGGTGTTAATTAAATATTAGTGTTATTTATTTTCATTACTAAAGGGTCAGTTTTTTTATATTATATTAATTTAGTTACATTGAAGGCAGACATTGGTAAGTACATATAAATCATATGCATAATATTACAAAAATGTTCGTTTGTTTTTATATTTATTTTCTTATAAAACTGAAATAGTTTAACGAAATAATATTTTTAAATTAATAATTCGTGAATAATCTAGATCTAGTAAATAGTTCAGTTTGTTAATTAACTTTGAAATGAATGTAAATAACGTAAAAATGTGTTGAGCAATGATCGTAAATTCATATAATAATTAGTGCGACGGCGTCTCGCTAAATATTGATGCGATTAGTGTGATTTCTCGTTAACGCGAGTGAATGAGTGAGCGAGGCGGTAGCGTGGGTCGTTATCTTCGTTCCGTAAATATTCATCCGACATGGTGTTGGTGTTGGTGTTGGTAGCTGGTAGCTGGTAGCTAGCTAGCTGGCTGGCGAGAGCGCAAGTGTTTGCGCGCAGTTATAAATGTTTTAATGAATCTCAGAGTCATCAAGCCGGGGTTCACTTTATAACACAGCTCTCGTTCATTTCCCGTACTAATTTTAAGGCGCCATCAACGCCAGACTAATTTGATTGTCGCGTGTACAATAGGGTGCGCACTCACACGTCTTGGCACCGTCTTCAGCCATAAATTTCTTGCCATTATTCCGGCGACTCGGCTCTCAAATACCGAGACAATCCAAGCGAGTCAAGAGCACAGTAGAGCAACCAGCGATCCCCGTGCACGAATGTATGCTCATTATTCACACTGCCCATTCCCCCGGCAACACTCTCTATGTGTTTTCTCTCTCTCTGTTCAACTCTCCGTCACCACACGATCACCAGTGTCATCACCGCCATTCTGTTGTCTTTCAAATGTAATAAAATATCTTCACACACAGACACACGTGGAGACCTACGGGACGTATGTATAAATATTTGTACAGGCAGACGCGCGCGCATTACTACATTTTACGATCCGTTAATTGTGTTACACTCTTTGAACAGTTATAACAACGTATATTCAGAAAGTTTTTTTTATAAAAAAAAGTAGTAGTTACACCATGACAGAGCTAACTTGTGTGTAAAATTCTATAAAAGCAAAGATAGATATGCAAATTTCTAGATATGTACATAGTGCTCACATACTGTATATAAAAATAAAAAAAAATCTTATCGTCAGTTGAAGCCGAAGAGGTGGAAAGAAACAAACAACCCCTTTAATAATAATAACGCGACAAGAAAAACAGACCTACTACTCCATCCGCGTGCAAACATAACAAAGCGCCGTCACGCTCGTGAATCACGGAACGTGTGAGAGTCAGCGTGTGCGCGTGTTAGTTCGTGTTTCGTGACCATTGTTTTATAAGTAATGGACGCCATTCACGGTGTGATTGTAAATCTTTGGCGCGGACAACGCCATTTAATTCACGCTCTCAACGTCCGCAAGGAACATACACGCGATGTTGCGGTTCCGTTATGCTTGAAAACCTTTTGAACTATGCGTACCAATCTCCGCCTGGGCGGTCCGCAACCCGCATTGTCGGTCCGTGAAATGGGTTCGCTACAAATGTCTGCAAACCACCATACGTCATCGTACACACACAGAATCGAATTGTACACAATCACGCAAAACAACCTAAACTAAACCAGATATATATTCATTCAACGGAATAGTGTCTTTTAGTTTATGATATCATTATCATGACAATGTTACATTATTTATTTATAAAGTTCTGACATTTCTTAAGTTTAGTATCGAGAAAAGTATCGAGTAACATATCTGAATAAAAGTTGAAAACGTAATGTTAAAAACATAAATTTGTATTACAATTTTTTGAATGTAATCATATTCATATTTAGTATTATTTAGAAATGACCAGCAGTAAAATTTTATTTAAATCAGATTAATATGTTTCTGCATAAATTTTAAATTGTATTATAAAATAAACACATTATGATTTATTACTTATTACGTCGAGTCTCAGAACAAATCTAAACTAGATTCACCTTGTCTGTTTTTATTCAGTACATTAGGAATACATCTAAGTTTCTTGTGATAATGAATTAAATTAATATTCTGTAATTTAATTTGTAATTTAAATTTTATAACAACTTATAACCACGAAAGAATATAAAAAAACTAAGTGTGCTGCAAAAATGGCAGTGATCTGCATTTCCTTGAAGTAATAAAAATACTTCTATTTAGATTCCAACACGTTTTCTGACTCGTAATATACACGTATATCTTTACGAATCCATAAAACTTGACCTTGCTACTGCAACTGGTATAAATTCTTTGAAGATACAGAAAATTTCGTTCTCCTAACTTAAGATTTAATGCAAATTTCATTTATATTTAGATATATACACGAGTTAAAGAGGTAATGTTCTGTAGTGCGCGTTTTTTTATTATGTACACCTAAATACTTACCGTTCATGACAGCGATTTAATAAACATTCTCGCTGGTTTATACCTGATAAAATAATTTTAATATAAAAGTGGCGGTATAATTTCACGGATACTAGATAAGCATCTCCGGTCTGTAATATCTTCACGTCATATTCTTGAATCTACTAAATATAGCTATTAATATTTTAATATCAGGCCTGTATAAAACAGCTCTGCAATGGAATAATTCTTCGTTCCCCCTCCCTCTGGCCTCTGCGAGGTGCTATAAAGATTGTCGAAACTTGGCTGTGGTGTTATATAGGCAGAGGGGGTAAATATTACACAGTGGGTAATGTTGGAGAGGGTAGAGGGGTTGGTGATTTGTGCGCGCCCCGCGGGTCGCTCGCACACCAATAAGCTTTGAATTAGTCGGGATTTATCGATCACTTAGCGTGCTCCATTTTTATGCCATATCCGCGGCTCTTTTACGGACACCCCTGACCTTGTGTCACGAAAGTTTACTGTTACGTTTCACATAAAACATAATCTACTTTTAACTATCTCCATCCCTTGCGTGTTTTTATTTTACATTATATTTTCCTTTTTTGTGGTCGGGTGTATATGTCTGTTATGTATATATAATTGTCCCTTATAGTGTTTTAGAAAGTTTTTATCGTCGTGTTCCATTAGTGATGTATTATTGACAGATAGTAATAATAATTAACATGTATGTATGAGTGTAGGGAACAACTTTACAATCAGCAAATGGTTCAGTGTGTATGTACAGAGTCGGTAGTGTGTTCTAGAGAGACAGGTACTCACCCGGCAGTCAGCCAGCCACACACACACACACACACACACACACAGGACACAGGTACCTGTATACTGTATGTATGGTGAAATGTCTGTACTTATGTCTACTCTGTAGGTTTGTTTGTTGCACGGGATGTACTGAGTGAACGCGAGCGTACTACATGTGTGTTGGCACTGTACCTAACATATGTGAGCGTATGTAAGTAGTAAGGTAAGGTTAGTATGTTTAGGTCGCTGGTTTCTATGCTTGTGTATGTGTGTGTGTGTGTATATATACCTACATACACATTAAACACCAGACTATTATGGTAGCTACTCACGAACAGACAGAGACACACCTATGTGTCACCTGCTCACCAGACGGAGAAGCTACTACAGTCAGTTATCTCTTTCCCACTAATAGGGAATGTCGTACTTTATCCTATAAGTAAATGGGCGTGGGAAATTCCTCGTGGCCACACGGGATTGGTCGCACGTATCGGTGACTTGTTCATGTCAAGTCCACGTTGTCCGTGAGCAATAATTCCTTTCTCACTTAGTCCTTTCGTACTCACATAAGGCTATCGCGGTTCACCAAGTGATGCTGCAAGTGCAACAGAGACATTCAGTGGCCGAACAATGGACTAGACAAAGTAAACTATACAATCTTAAGAAACTGGAATTTGCAGTACGATTCTCGTCTTTTCGGGAGAATCCAAGCGTATACTTACGCCGACGGAGTGGTAGAGAATTTATATGGGTTTTCTAAGCGTACAGTCTGGTGTATAGAGGTCGCAACCGACGCGAAGTATGAATTTTGTAAGTTGGGTTTACAACACCACAAATTCAACGAGCGGTAACGAAGTTTCACCCAAACAAATATTCCAGATATTCCAAAACGATAATTATAAAGAAACTTACCGTCATTCCTGCTTGCATTCCAGGACAATACTTGTGTATAAAGACAGTTAATTCACACACAGTGCAGTCAGTGCACATGTGAGCCTCATGTCACCAGTTATAACATGTTTACTATTACGCTACACACTGGCTGTCTGTATGTAAACAAATACATTATTAAAATAGATATCTTTGTTTACAAGATACTGCTGTCTTTCTTCTTGTTATTATTATGAGTTGCAAATTCTCACTTACACGATACATCAGTTATTATAGCCGAGTGTCGTTGACTTATAAACTTGAGTAATTAGAATTTTCCGTATAGTGAAAATTTAACATGTTTACCATGTGGCTAAGCCGTGCAACGTTGCCACACAGAGTTCACAAGATAGTGTTTTTCCCTGGGAGGGTGCCCGCTTGTAGTAATAGTAGATAGTAATACATGACACGGAGAGGGTTGGTAGAGGTCGAGCCCCCGAGTGAATGTGTACAACCCTCGTAACGTGCGTCCATTCCCCAGAGAATTACCCGGGACAGTTTAGGTCACGCGTGATTAAGCTTTTGGGGGTTGGAACGAAACAGCCCTTAGCAAAAATACAACCTTACCTAAATTGCAACGTTCACGCTAGAATACATATTGCTGTATTATTGGCCGAACGTTGTACGTACGTGCACTGTATTCTTACGACCTGCGCGGACCTGGCTCAATGTTGCCTCGGTTCGTTTTTCTCTGACTAAAGAATTCGTTCGGCGATTTCTATCGACGGTACGTTTTCTTTCTCACAATCTACCTGGCCTACGTTTGCTCTATCTAATGTTCGTTCTGTCTGTCTGCTGCAGTACTAAGGCGGTATGTATTGTATATTGTGTATGTGGTGGATACATGTTTATTGCTGCCGAGTTCGTTAAGAAAACCAAGTATGCTCGTCGGGTGGGGAATTTCTATTTATTAGAGAATTAGCTATTACCGAGCAAGCAGAGAGTTGCATCAGCATTTGGGCAGTGGGCGAGTGTAGAGAGGCAGCGTGACCGCGCATCGGGTTGACCGACGACCACTAAGTGAATACCACAAGCGACGGGCGCCGGCGCCAGAAGTCTACTGCGGTTTAGCAATTAAACAAGAGCTCTTGCATTAAATCCAACTAACAGATACTCTCTCTGTGAGAGCGTCATCCTTAATCAGTGCCCGCCGCCATACCATCCTACTCGGAGCTCTCTCCCTATCTTTCTAGCTCTGGACCCAAGCTGAACATCGTATTATATGTCTCTCAAAGCCAGTGGCGTACGTCTCTCTCTCTCTCTGTCTCTGTCTGCGTGTACACCCCCACTTGTCACGCGCATACTTTTGTGGTTCTGCAAGTCTGTTTCCAACTAATTCAATATAGAAACTTGCAACTGAATCACTATATTTCTTCCCATAATGCATTAAATATATGTATTCCTGGATACACTCATTATTATACATTTCATCGTAACTTTAACACACTTCTATTAATACATTTCAGCTAAATTAGTAAACATATATGTAGCTTGTTTGTAGAAGAATAAAACAAATGGATTTACCACACACACACACATATAATGAAATAATAATCTCCACATGACAATGCTTGATTGTCCGGGCGCTTAAATTGAATGAATGACACGTGTTAAGAGAAATCGAAGTGTGTAAGTGAATTCTTCGAATAACAAAATTGTTTGTCCGGCATGTTTACTATGGAACAGGCCATTGCCGGGTGAGTTGCGTACCACAGCACTGTACAAGCAGAACTTACGCGCATTCCTACGTGTCTCTCGCACTCTGAATACCCTCATCAACACCGCACCTTGTAATTATCTGCCAGACCTCCTTCATCACGCCGACCGAACCGGTACCGCCTGCTATCGTTCCGTACCTGATCGAAATAGCCATGTACATAACAATGGAACAGCGGGCCTCGGCTCTTGTTAAATTACCGCCACATACTACTAGAGCCACAATAAAATGTCTATACGCGCGCGCACATAGATGCATTGGGACGTATGTTGGAAATAACGTACGCAGTAGTTTGCACACTGGGACACAACATTGCATGGCCGTATGCTAAAAGAAAACTGAACGAACACCAGCACATAATGCAATGTGCATGTTAGAGTATGTTATTAGATTAACTACATGTTTACCATGATGATTACTTCTATGCGTGATTTCATAATTATTATTCGTTGGCCGGTTGAACATTGTCTTGTGATCCAGCCCAATACTATTCGCCACACTAACCTATCATTACACGTCAAGCTGTGAAACAATTTTTAAATGCAAAATGAAGCTATTCCAATGATTACTCACGCGGTTCATTTACAGCTGAACGTGAAAACATGCAGCGTTCTTTTTTCCCCTGTTAGTAATCGTTTGTAGTAATACACAAATAAAATATAAATATTGATTTGTTATAAGCCTCCATTCCAATTAATAACTTAACGTAAATCAATTTTATTATTGAATCAATAATATTGTTTATCTAACAAGGGATAATGTTATGTATAGTTAAATTAATAATTTTCTTATTATGCCCGTTTGTGGTTCAGTAGATAATAAATAGTTCTATATCTGATCTATTTCAGTGTCAAGGTAAAAGTTAATTAATGTAAATGTCAACGTTTCTATTTATCTAAGCAATTTTCTTGTACACATGACTTGGTGCTTGGCAATGTTGCCAAGTATTTAATAATTCAGTTACATTGCAATCATTTGTTTTTGAGGAAACTTTTTGATATTACTGCATTATTCAATATCATTTTGCTCCGTGCACCAAACCACAGGGTTTTTAATATTCTATAATAAAGTCTATGTTGAAATTTCTTACAGCAAGTTGCACGTTACTACTCGTTCGATCGTCGACGATGTTACTACCGACGTTGTCTTCTTATTTTGTAATTTAAAAACTTTCCTGCAAGATACCGGTTCTTTGGTGGTATGTGCACCACCGTGCATAATACAGAAATACCGGTGGTGTTCTATTCATCTAATCTACAACCATACAGGCATTGAACTACTCTTTGCCCCTATATGTATGCAACCTTGCATTGCATTGCTGTAACGCTGATCAACGAACGTGTGTTCTATTATATTTAAATAATAAATAACAATAAAAGAACGTTATTCCATAGTTGTGAAGTGTTAGTAATGTTTTATCAACTTGTTCTAGGATCCATATTTTATAGTAAATACATATATGCTATATTGCATTTTTATATAAACTGTCTTTTTAGATATTTTTCAAAACATTTCTATGTTATATCGGATGGAAGATAATATTATCTGGTCACGTCATAGAAGGAAGTAATTTATACTACATTAGCTTTAGAGAAAACTGTTGTAACACGACCTTTGCATATTGTGTCCTTCAAGGCCCATTAGTAATTGTGGCAAAAAGTTCATAAAGGCTTACGAGATTATAGACTTGAAACGACTGTAAGAAAATAGTGAAAGAAACTTTATCCAAAGATATTACTTATGTGATTACTGTAACTTATGCAAAGAAATATTACTGAAAAAAAGTATTATCAGATTAAAGTTAATGTATTTACAGTATTGTATGAATAATGCGAACCCCCTATAATCCGAACTACTCTATAATCCGAACACATTTGGAATAAATGATATTATAGTTATTGCGTACAAATTTAATGGTGTAATATTATAGAAACATTTTTATCGTTTAATATATCGGATTATAGCTACCATGCACTATGATTCTATAATCCGGAAGTTTTGTTAATCCGAACGGTGTTCACACATTACTGTATTACCTTAAACATTAATTTACATTTTATGGAAAAAATATATATATAAGTATTCGTATATACAAAAGCCAAATAGTTAGTAGATAAAATTAATCAATATTTAAATAATTATTTCATATTTCTCATTAATCAGTTATTTCTACAGACCAAACAGAATGTCAGAATGAAAAACAAAATAAATGTGTTTAATAAAATAAATAGTTTTAATTAGATTGTATGAATAAATTTACCAATAACTGAATGTTCAGCAAAAATTTGATTAAAACAATTGTTATTTTAATTATAAATATATTTTCAGATATACATATGTATTGTGTATTGTATGTACACCTACTTGAAAATTTCTAGTTAATTCTGTTATATAACGACAAGTTAATTATCATTTGTAATATGTACATGCATACATTTATAAATATTTTATAATACGTAATAATAAAATATTTATACATTTTTATTTTCATACTGCCGTAATAATAATAATTATAAAACTATTATAAAATGCAACAGAAAACAGAAATTTTTTGCTAATATTATTAGAGATGGAGATACAACTTGTATTATGTACAATTTTACATTTACATAAATGAAAAAAACATTCCCCACAATGCTACAAAGGTACATAGTTATTAATACGTTTATATATTTGAAAACCACATACTTAAATATACACTTTGTGGTTTTTTATTTAAATTATTTCTGTATATTTTATGTCCAACAAATTACTACTGCACATGTATTTTTAATTTTAGAATACTACATTATTTAATGAACGGATTCTTAAAATAGCCAGCAAATTGTAGGTAATTTATATTATTCTGGGAAATATTATTTTCAACAAAATCGTATTTTTCCGTAATAATTTACAAATTATAGAGGGTGATGATAAAATTTGTTTCTCTGAATGTAACGGGGAGGGTCGTAATTATCGCTATTTTATTTATGTCATTTAACAGGACATTAATCTCCCACCGCTATCGGCACAAATTTTTTAATAAAGTTCATAATTGTAACTTTTTTGATTTACGAATTAACTCTGAATATAATGTTCCCAGCTCAAATATTTCAAGAATAGTACACGCATTAATTAGTAAAACCATATATTAGCTTGCTACTTTGAACATGGCAAATTGAAATTAATTTGGTACATTTATACAATTAAAAGATACTTTGATTATTAATTTCTACATTTAAATTATTATTGCGAATGTTATTAATATATCAAATGTGGTAACAATATGGGTATATAAGCCTTTTGATCATTTCATTCAGTGATAATCCACATAATTATATCATGCATTTATCTATTATATTATGTACAATGTTTTAATTATATACATATCTATTTTAAATCTATACATAATAATGGAACAAAATTGAAGGCCCAAAATCACTGCGACTATTATTCACATATCGTTATTAACGACTGTACTATTTTACCTATTGAAATTGACAATATTGCTGTAGTATTGCTATCATATACACAGGTTTTACTGGCAACAGTGTCAATTTTGTTAAAGCTTCACAAGGATCTAAAATTGCATGATACACAAAGTTTGGGTTCGTTTGACAAAATGTATTGATCTAAAAGAATCCATAAACATGCAAACAATTTCAACAAAAATATATAGAGAGAAAAATTCATTTGAAATTTTTATTGGTTTTATATAAAATAATCTGTATCGTTAACAAATAGTGTATATATTTTGTACTGATCTGAAAAATTGCAAAATATATCAATAAATTCATTAAATAAAAAATGTTTGTATTTCAAATGCATGTTTCTCAGTAGTTTTTGTAAACTGATGCATATTAGCACGGTTTATATCAGGAAAAAAAAATAGTATAAAATATATACATGCATGTTATGCAGCGAATACTTACTGATATTTTATTTGGTATAGATTGTTTAGTTGCTAGATAGGATGTACAGGTTTATACTCGTATATAGTAACAACTATATTTTATAATAATGATGTAAAACAACGTCAGTGAGTAGTCAGAGAACACTTAACTACTTTGAGGTCGTAGCGTATAATTAGCATTGGAAATAATTCATAAGTAAAGTGACTGTTTTTACCATTGAATTACACCACCCGACAAGTGTGTGTGTATGTTTTAATTCCTTTTTGATTAAATATAATTGTGTGTGAGAGAGAGGGCAGTCATCAGTATGGTTGTAAGTTTTTGTAAAAAAGCATCAGGAATGGTCGCGCAGGTTCTTGTCGACGTGGTAACGTAGTAATCATGTGTCATTACTGTTGTATGGTGAGGCAATTGTTAAAGAAAAAGTGTATGTAACGTTTGTATTTGCGCCGACTATAATCTAATCAAGAGTTAATAAGCTACAGAGCGACGCATGTCACTTACCCGACCGCTACGGTAAGAGCTCTCCGGTAATTTCATACAATTCGCGCCGTTGATCGAGGACGGTGTGTGCGTTTTAAAATGAAATGTCATGATGTGTTACGGGCCGCAGGGCTTGTGCCTGGCCGCACAATTACAAATGTTGATATGTCAGACCGATAATTATCTCTCAGAGTACAATCAGTCCGATGCTTACTTTATAATTAATTCGTGGTAATGGCGTCACCTATCTGTCAGATAATAACACTTATACTATATCTATACTACATATAACACTCGTTACATAGCTACGTATATACATATTATATAAATCCAATATAAATCGACATCAATCTATCATTGACAATTCACAAATTTCACTCTTAAATTTTACCGTTTTAAAATAATGAGTTTGTTTTCAAAAACATATTAATCACAAAACATTAGTAAATGCTTCATAAAAATTATATACTTGAAACAAATATTTTTATTTTATTTAACAAATAATTTAGGTAATAAAGGTCTTATTACTTTATCATATAAAAAAAAATCAAAAAGGAAACAAATTGAAACCCAGTTTCATAAACAATTTATTTCGTCATGCAACAAATTATTTCAATGACAGATATATTTCCAATTTTTTTATATTAGGTTTGTTCTTTTCACCCTGTTGCGTCTACGGTTTACAGCTGCGTCAAATAAATCGGTTCTATTCAGAACGTTGAAGTTAAATAAGTTACTAGATGTTGTTCTTTTCGCATGACCTTGGCGTTT
>JAGJTL010000112.1:5155099-5181470 GCA_022063505.1 Calosoma granatense
TATGGTAATATATTATGAAAAATAAAAATGAATTATTAATTGTAAATCATTAATAATTATTATTTATTGCATAAACTTTGGAACACTAACTTGAAACTAGAGAGAATTTAGTATTTTATGTCAAGTTATCAAACGTATTTCCTGTTGTAAAATTGCAACTTTGTATTTAATTTGAAATGAAAAAAAATGGTGACTCTCAAATGTACGTACATAACATTTACGCAATTCAAGAACTGGCTTTTATCGCTTGTTTTTTATTTTATAATTAATAATCGTCTTATTATTGTTTATTGCTAATATTTTCATTTTTATATTACGCTATTATAACACTGTTTTATTTAATTGTTCTCCAACAGTCATTCGCTAATTAGAAATTTTTTAATATGCGTGATTTATTTAATTTATTTAATAAATGTGTATTTTAAAAAATATAGAGTAAGTATTTGGTAATCGAACTAAATCATAAATTAATTAAAAATTGAAATCTAAAATACTTAATTTATAATTCTTGATTATGTAATTGCGGAGACCAATTTATACAGCAAAATGAATAAAATAATCAGATTTTAAATATGATGTAACTCGTATAATTCGTTCTACTGAAACACGAAATAGATCTCCAGATTACAGAACATATTTTGCTATATAAACTATAATTATTATAACAACGAGTGATTTTAATGCGAGTATTACATTAATAGATTCATTTCCTCTGTGTTACATATTATACATACACATACATGCATGTATATGTATGTATTTTTTTATAATGCAAATACAACTTGACACAACATGTCGTCACAGCATTGTGAAACTATATTATGAAGCTATTTCCGGATCATAGACATGGATCATTTAATAACTTTAGCCTTATAGAAGGAAGAACAGGTGCCGGATATGACGTCACAAATGCGGCAACTTCACGAGACTTGCAAACACCTTCGGCGTCCACCTCAATTTCCTGTTCATAGTAATTGTGTTTATCACATTTTATCACCGCATCTAAATGTTATTGAAATAATAATAACAAACCTTTTAAAAATAAACATTGAATTGGATATACATTCCTTGTGTTGTGATTTTGAAAAAAAATAAAATGATTGCAATGATTACTTGTGTGTTATTCAGTAATGCGTATGTTAATTTCGTGTTGCCTACTGGAATGATGAATATAGAGCAATAAAATTAGGTTAGAAGGTCCTATGCTGTCATGGCTATTGTTAGCGTTTTCTGACATTTAAAACAGCTCAGATAGCAAAAAAAGCTAGTTGACCGCAATTTGTAACCGTATGCGGTCAGCGGCTGTTACTAATGTTCACATTTTAAAACACATCCTTCCTTGGCGCTGTGATTTAACCAGTCACGGGAAAACAGACACGAAACACCCGAAGCGTAACGCGAAGATGAATTTATGCCCGGGCGACAAGTGTTCTGCTGTGTGAGTGTTGCCACGGTGTTACGCTGGCTAATTACCATGAACACTCAATTTTTAATTCACATTCATACACACTCATACACGTGTGTAGGAACATTTTATATATTTGTATAAACAAATTGTGCCAAATTCTTCACGAGTCATTGAGATTACTGTACTGCTACTAGTTATTTGTTCAACTATTAAATTGAGTAAAGTATAAATGTGGTGATGGATGACACATACAGTGCGCATGCGTCATGTCTGTCATTGTCTTCTAACGTTAATGTATATTACACGTTATATACACACGGAGGTATGTATGATGCTGCAACGTCAATGGAGATAGTGTATATGTGTTAACGTGACACGTGATAACACTCGTTGACAGGGATCGCCGTGAGAATGTATTACAGAAGCGTACGTGCTTACTTTTGTTTTGTATCCATTTCCGGTTGAAGAAGCGCCATCTGCCCACTCACAGTCAAGTGTCCATGGAAAATATGTGCGTTGAATACCTACTGCGATATATAGATATTTCAATAATTTCAAACCAATTTAAATATGAATTAATTTTCCATTTGAAATTCTCCTAATACTGAAGTATAATAATTAATTCATCATTAAATATCACTATTCAGTTCAACTGGTTTATTTTGAAGGCGCAAGCAATTTCGTAGATAATTAGAATACGATAAAATGATTTAACATGTTCCTCACTGACACGTTTTCATCGGTGGCTATCTAAAAAACAGATCTACAGACTTGTATGGGTACATAATTAAAATAAGATATCAATTATTTAAATAACAGGTCGTAGTGAAATGATTCTTGTTCTACTAACAAGTACATGGCAATAATTTATTCAATTAAAGTACACGGTTAAAATTGTAAAACGTTTTCTTTTCAATTACGCACAAATGAATTATAGTTAACTGTTTTGTTCTGTATGTTAACATACGGTGTTATTATAGTTGTCCGTTTCTTTGTAATTGACAAGAACATCGTTGCAAGATAATTTAAAATTTCTCTGCTATATAACATTGTAACACTTTCTCTTCAGAGGCAACAAGCCACTCGCTTTAATCGCTTGTTAAAAGAAGAAATCGTTAATACCTTAACAAGTCTTAATAGTCCAATTAAACTTAAATGTCAAGAATGTAAAATAATATTTAGTTGCTTCGTGCATTAGCGCCGCACATCTGAATATACTTTGTGTTAACCGATATACTGTCCTCAGGGAGGGAGAGCTGTAATAAAAAGATCATTGATTGGAATTATAAGCAGCAGTGTTCTTAGAATGTCGGTACGTTTATAGACAGGAGTCAATCGATGCTCGGCATTATTACACAGTACAATTTATCCTAGTACAATGTCTTCTTGTTGGATGCATAAATGAAATGAACGTTCCAATAGACAGAATTACCAGTACATCAACTACATACATTCGTATAATACGAAGAATTGGATAGTACTAGTACTAGTTTGTGACAAGTTAAATACATTAGTTATTACTGTAGAAATATGTTTGAAGAGATCAAGTTACAGACCTCAGTTCAGTATATTGTGACATGTACTTGTCAATATTAATACACAGATTGGAAGTAATGTCCTTCATGGTTAGATTTCTGATTGATCAGCAGATTCATACTGAGCTATAAAATATAAATTATTTATTATCTGGGTCTGATGTGTGTGCGCGTGATGAATTGATTGCTAGTGGGAATGATGTGTATATGAAGATGTGAGGAAGCTATTCGAACGCTTGTTGGAAATAACGCACGTTTGTCTGTGCTGTGGAAATCAGAACCGGATTCTTCCGAGAATTGACAGCCGCGTGCACTGCGGTGTCCCTCACCATTATCTCAACAGATATCACGTTCTTTGTGAACGTTGGCTTTTTTCATCTCTCTCTCTCTCTCTCTCTCGCTCTGATCTTATCATGTGGAACGTGTTAGGTCAGAAAATATCTCTGGGAGAAAGTTTTTTGGGTCTTGCCACTTATCTGGCATCCCTTTTGCGGTCGACTTCTGAACGTGTGTGTGGTCGATGCCATCGATAGATGATGCTACGTGCGTAATATATTTATAGACACCGTAATTGAGTGTCTAAAGATTCCTCATACACATGCGTCAGTGTGCGAGGGTGCAGGTGAATAAATTGTCGGTCAGGTGTCTAACTAGCAATCTTAGATAATCTATAATCGATTATCGTAAATTACACCATCAAATATACAGGCTTACTTATATGAGTAACCAGAGGGAAAAATATAGAAAGATAATCACTTACAACGTAAGTTGCTTGTAGTAAATTATATCTTCCACTATAACTAAACGAAAATTTACGAGGCTTGGGAAAAAATATACCTTCTACTTTATGTAACACATAGAATTAATTTTTAATAGATATTAAAAGCTATTTTTTAAATAAATTATGTATTAAGAAGTGTTTAGGTGATAATACATTTATATTCCATTATTGTGTTAGCGAATCTAATTGTAAGTATAAAAATTAAATTTGTAATTACTTTTATAGGAATATATCTATATATTTTCATGCATATTGCTAGTCATGTACCTAATTGTATACATTATATTTTATTATCTTGACTGTACACAGTGAATCTAAATGTAAGAATAGTTTTATAGTGTAGACTAGAGTTTACGTGTGGTAAATTACACTCATTTTGACATTTACAACTTTTGCTTCAACTTGTCTGTTCTATAAATTCAATGCATAATTGTTCTTGAAACGTTTCTGGAAATGAATTGCTGAAAATACGTATTATTACAACTTTACGATGATTACTTATAGTGAGCTTGCGTGCGTGTGTATGTATGTATGGCTTTATAGTTAAATGTGTTATCTGACTGTTGTTATTTAACAAGTGAACGTTTTAGATTATATGCTGTACACTTAATTATTCTGCGGTTGACATCAATCACGAATCACCGACAGGCTAATACCTCACCGCATTTTACCTGTTAAATATCGGCCAACACACACACACACACACACACACACACACATGAATAATATTCATTCATATTTGTTATACCTATATCGATGGACTAATTTATTAATGTCACATTTATGATAATGATTAACATATTAGTATGACTATGCGGTTCTAATAGCGGCCTAATAATTTGAAATTTACATTAATGATTAATGAAAATACCGTGCCGTGTGCTACTGGCTAATTAAAATTAATTAAAATGACATTGGTATGTGTTGCGCTGTTTCACAGAAATGAAAGCAAAGAAACAAACTGTCGATTCGAGGCTTTTTTCTCGTTTCCATGGTGTTCTCAGAATACAGAATTTTTTTTTAGTTGTCGTTTGCGGTTAACAGCGGGTGTCGTTTCAAAGAAAACTGGTAAAGTTGACACTTTTGTGAATGTTGTGACAATGGCTTTGTGTGTGTGTGTGTCATTTGATGTTTTGCAACAGCATTTTTGCGCTATATTTTGTGTAACAAGGTTAAATGGATGATGTTTCATTGTAAATGATTTATTTATAATATGTTCTAAATGAATAATACAGATATATATTAGTGGATTGCTAGATGTTTTGTTATGAATGCAGCGGTGTATATAGCGGCAGTTCATATATATACGAGTATATATGTGTGTGTGAAGGGTACTTATATATGTACATAGTTTGACAGATGTGTAAAGTGCAATGTGTAACTGAACTGTATGCATGTGTATGTGTATAGATTGCTATTTCAACATGAAATGTTTGGCTGAGTAAAAATTGCTGTCGGTTCGTTCGTTCGCTTTCATTGACAATCGGGTATCAGTGCTAAATATGCGAGCACGTTGAACTATTTTTTTCACGGTGCGCTGATCTCGTGACGGATCGGCGGATGAATGGGGGCGCCGCCGTCGCTTCACGGGTGCATTGTTACACGGCTACCATTAATTGAAGTGCTTTCATTGTATGACTGGTGCAGTTTTTTAGCTTGCGCCTGATTTGTGTCCATGTTACACGAGATAAATTATTGGCTCTTCTCGTTTTTTATTTAACGTGTAGTTTGAAATTCGACAGTGAATTACCCTGTCCATTGTAACATTTGCGCATCGAACGCTGTACTTTTTTTCCCACTGCATTTGCATTCGTTGTTGTTGTTGTATTTGTAATTCTTTTTTTTTCGCTGTGCATCCACGTTTATTAAAGTCGGCTC
Source organism: Calosoma granatense (assembly GCA_022063505.1). NCBI lineage: Eukaryota > Metazoa > Arthropoda > Insecta > Coleoptera > Carabidae > Calosoma > Calosoma granatense. The sequence continues at coordinate 5,160,702 of JAGJTL010000112.1, forward strand.
TTTTTTGCTGCAATGTATTTTTGGAGTTTTATCATCGGTTTATACTAGTCGCGTTTCGCGTCGGTTTCAATCCTTCCTACGCCGGATGTATGCTACTAGGCTATTTATTTATTTATTTCATCCATTGTTCCGTTATTACCAGCCATGGCAGCTAGTCAAATATGTACCTCTACATAGGTGAATAAGTAATGGATCTTTAAATGTACTTACTATCATTATTGTCTGTATCGATACTCGATTATCCAATTAGTAATAGGCATTACGTGAGAATGGTGTGAAATTTGTACATTATTGATGGTAATATTTGGTCCAATTCGGTTAAACATATTTACAATGTATGTATGTGTCTCATTAACTGATAAAATATATAAATGGTTCTACGCTGAATGATCGACTACTGTTTCACAACTATTTGAGCGTGTTCATTTTTCTACCGGAATGTTTTTTGGTGTAATTGAGGGAAATTTGTTACGGCATATTGTTAAACAGGAAGATATATACATTAATTAGTCGGTTGGTGGCATAAGCTTGCTCGCTCGTCCGCTAACCGTGCCACTGTTGCTAATCGCCGCTGATGATCGTCCATTGAAATCCATTACAGTGGTCGGCCGTGTATAATCTGTGTTGTGGTGTTCAGTTCCGCCACGTTGCCTCCCTGCACCTCGCCATCCCTCTCACACAGTGAGTGAGTGAGTCAGTGAGAGTCTTGTTCGTTGCACCGACCTAACTAACTCCTACCGCAGTTGTACACACAACTACAACTACCACTACCATCACTACTACTACTGCTGTAGTAGCTGCCGCTTGTATGACTGCGATAATTGCTCCGTTTCAACTGTTTTAATTACTGCTTAATTACTCGGCTCTCGTTGCGCTCGCGCTACTACAACTTTAGTCGAGAGAGAGAGAGAGAGAGAGGGAGAGTAGGTGGCAGATTGTGTTGTGTTGCCATGTTATGTTTACTAACAAGTTTATGTTTGCTACCGCTACCCGACGCCGACTCACAAGTAAAATAAACCCACCACCACCGACACCTCACTATGTTGTTTGTATAATTCCTTATTTACTTGCCTCTGTCTCAGCGTCTGACTTTTAACTACCCAACAGAAATTATTCAACAGTTTCAACCATTTCTATATAATATATACATTTATGCACTATATCATTTTAGAACAGTACATTCTGTGAGTGTACAAAGAAAAGTTAAATTGTCTAGAATCATATATGCAATGCAATAGCATGGTGATGTATTGTCGCGTGACTAAATAGCATTCTAGTGTATGTGAACACAGGGTGAATTTTGCCTGGTGTTGAGAATGTACATAAGTGAGCGTATATGTGTGCGATTAGCACGATGCCGCAGTGCACATTACATCTTACAGATAACGTATATCTTCCCCTTCAGACATATCATCCTGTATGCACAGCACACTCTGTAATTAAACTTGGCTACCGCTCGCTGTGTATTCCGCTAATCCACTTACAAGAGCTAATTATGGAACAGCAACAAGGCCAACAAAAATACTAATTAATTGATTAATTAACATGTGTAGCTAAGCGGCATGGTATACCTACGTAAATTACCATCGCATCCTGATTTTTCGCTCGGAAATTCGTATGTGTATTGTATTTGATTTTCTCTCTCTCTCTCTGTGTGTGTGTGTGTATATATTTTATATTTACATACAATTTGTTTAACTACGAACGATGTAATCCGCTGTAAATTGAGGTATTCGTGTATTTTTGTTGTTGTTGTTGTTATTCCATTGTATACGGTTTATCTATTGACAAATCTATTTAATTTTTAATTCAATGTGCACTTAATGCTGAATCGGATTCGTGATGCGCAGATATGCTTCGATGAATAATTAGGTTACTGGTGATTTAGTGAATGACCAGATAGTGATCAAAATTTGATTAAACATGTATTTTAGCAATGAAATAATTTTATTCAGTGGAAACGTTTAATTGAGGATCCGATAGTTTTTATAAAAGGAAATGTAGGTCAATAATGTTATTAGTTTGATTTAAAAATTCATGATTACTGATGTATGTTATTCTATTGTGTGTTTTTTTAAATATTTTTATTTGTTACACTATTTATCCCAATAAAAAAATGACCTCGATTAAGAGACAAAAAATTAAGTATTTAATTTCTGTTCTATTAAATTTCACGGTTTTATCACGGACCTTCCCTGATATTAAATTAAATTCGTATTCTTTTAATAACCGTATCAATAGTTGCGTTTTTTTTTCGTTTCTTTGCTGTTTAAGGTTATATCCAGTTAAGATAAAAAACTTTATGGATTGCATTCCATGTAAACAATGAATAGATATGGTTTTTTTGTTCCTATAATCAATGAAATCTTGCACGTTCTTGAGACTCGTTCTGCACGAGCGGACGTGAAGTGGCGACGCGTTTGGTTCACTATTCAGAGGCGGTTGCAACTAACGCTACGTGTTCTATGCTGTGCACGTGTAATGAATTAGCATGTAAAAGCGATTAGCCTGGGACAGTAAAAACCCTACCTGGTCGGCCACGTCTGTCGCCGGGACTACCACGTTAAACCGGTGTTTCATGTTGCACTTTGAACATTTTTTATTCACAGGTCTGTTTTTCTTTTGTGAAACCATTCAACGTAAATATAAGAATTGGAAATTTCAATTGAAGTAGGTATTATTTATCACACGGCCATCGACCGTTTTATATAAAAATTATAAACAGATTTGTCATGTTTTTTTTTCTCTATCTATTGAGTTATTTTATTGTATTAAAAATGTGTTTAACGTTTTGCGTTATCCGAGACAAACACATGTTGTATGAATATGTATGAACATGTTTTGTAATAATTTTTTATCACTGTTTGTACATGGTTTAATCCTGATTACAAGCTTTCCACTGTAATTTATTCATTATTGGCCAATTTCTTTTTAATTCCACCGTTTGGTATGCCTGCCGTATGTCTTACTATAATGTTGTAATTAATTATAAATGAATGGGATAATCATGTAATAATAACCTTATTCGTAAATGGAAAGTTTACACAGCATACTTAACATTCCATTACCGAAAAACTTAAGCCGCGTATAATTCCACGTTTGTTTTAATCATTCAGAATATAAAGCATATAAAGTCTGTGTGACGTATTAGAGCAATGAACGCACTCTTGCGTTTATGAATACGAAATTCGATTCGTGTTACTACACGTCCATTACCATACTTGATCGGTCAGTGACGCATTCATTACAGCGAAAAATTATTGCCACCATAATTAATCGGTAAGTTATTGCCGTTCCAAAAATGTAAGATTGAATATTTATCAATTCAAATTGATACATATTACCGGTTTTTAATCACCATGTTATATAAATGTGGAGTTTTTTTTTCTCTATAATAACTTAATTTCCATTGATATTGTTACGCAAAATAGTAACATAAAATATTTTTTTGTACATTTTCATTCCATAGTAGGCAAGTCTCGCGGACAAGCAAATATGATAATTTATATTTTCAAAGAGAAGTTTCGTAACGACTTGAGCATAAAAATGAAAGAAAAAAAGTATACTTTATTACTGAACCACTCGTTTAAGGGAAAAAAGTCCAGTGAATACTCAACAATAATACAAAAGCATACATAAACATTGCATTAAACCACTGGTATTGAATCAGTTGATTCACTAGCAACCTTAAAAAACATACTCGGTTTGTAGCTCAGGTACGCACAGGTAACCGAAACAGCTATTGTATGATAATAGCGATTAGCGTCCTCTACGGCAATGTAGAAGACTAAAAAACATTCTCTACACATGTGGTGGAATAGTGTCTGTCTGCGTGTGTGCGTGAGTGTGTTTGCGTGTCGTGTGGTGTACGTGTACGGAAACCAATATCAATACATTATGCAGGCGATGCCTCACCTCAGACTTGTCTTCCTCAGCTCTGCCGTTTGTAATGTTAATGAGACGCCCTGGAAAGATGCATTCAATTATAAATGTATTCCTAAGCTGACGTATTGACGTGTTACATGCAAATTGGTAATCATTCGGTCTCTTCTAGCATATCTAATAAGTGTTAATGAATTAATGTTACTGATAAAACCATTTGCTGGCAACATTTGTATTAAATTGTATTTTTCTGATGATCACAGACTGAAAAAAAAAAACGTTCGAATGTAAACTGTATTGTGTCGCAATGACAGTAGTAGTACTGTGCAATGCAATACAAAGCAGACTATGTTTTAACGTAAGATTAAGATCAAATACAGCATAATTGCTTTACTCATAGGTTACACATCCCACGTGCAATGTTTCATAAATATTCAAACAGCCATTCCGTTAAATACTATAAATCATGTTTAGATTTGTACTTGGATAATAACAGAATTTCTCACGCTGGCTGCTACATTTCAAAAATGTGAAATTCAATTACCAATTGCTTATCTTGACTTTCAAGTTTTATTGAATTACGATAAATTAATTCACAATTGTATTCAGTACTGTTATATAAATTGTGCCTTTTTGATTAGCTTTCTAACGATTGTTTTACTATATATGTGTGCATTGCGTTTTGATATACAGTGAAAAATGCTAAAAGCGGAGGTGTAATTGTTTGTTATTAATTATAGTAAACAATGGACTTCCAGCGTAGATTTTAAACTGTAAAATCATTTATGTATTAGTATTTGCTGTTTCATTGCATTGGAAACAATGGTTCGATAATGACAGGTGGTAGAACATGGTATATGTATTGTAGAATGGAGATTGCAGATTCAATTATATTTGTTCCGTCAATCATGTCCACGCCTTACTATTGATTATAACATCTAATATATCGATGTGAAAGTTGACTTATTGAAGTCGCGTATAACCTGTAACACTTCCAGGAAATGGCATTACTCCGTACAAACACCGCTACACGTACATCATATCGCAATATATACCTCCAAGTATAATTATTTTAAACGTACAGCAATGCTCACAGAAATTCCGGGAAGATCTGATAACATTGTCGAGATATTTCAAGCTAAAACTTGGAGTAAATTAAAATATATAGTAAATGATGCAATAATATAAATGTTAATACACATAGGTACATAGGTGTATGCCTGCATCTAATATACAGTATATTTATTTATTTATAAACAATATTTAAAGATACGAATAATCCACAGACTTGTCAATGAATTATATACACCTATTTTCTATCATGTCAAGAACTATAAAGGTCTTTTTGAACGTGTTGTTAAACAAAACATTTAAGAGAACACATGTTTCGTGCTTATCAGTACCAGGTGTATCATTCTTTAAATAGTCCTTGATTAAATATGCATTAAACTAGCTAACACCGGTATTTTTAATTAATCATGTGCCAATAAATTTTATCACCGTCTTTGTCTGGATGTTCGCTCGTCGTGAGCATAATAATTAGCTGGTTAATTTAATTTAAAACATGTAGTACAATATTCACGTTATACATCAGTATCCACAGCTGCTACACGATAGTATAAACTGGCAATTGCGCGTTTAAAAATTGCAGAAAACGTGCAATTTGCACAGACATCAAACCTATCACACCACAGCTGCTATGCTGGAATATATGTGAGCAGGTGAATTTATAATACACGGTGTGTGTGTGTGTATGTGTGTGCACATGCTTACACCAGTGTAATTCATAATAATGATAATAATCGCATTCTTATATGCGCAAACTTTCCAACTCATTCCAAATTGATGTGTCTTAATTTAATATAAACGATCTTGGCAATAAGTTTGCTGTATAATTAAATTAAAATTGAGTAAATAACTTGCAGAAGCGTAGTGGTTATTTTAATTGCGATAAACCGAGAATGAAATAGTTACAAAGTGTTTCATATACCTATAAGACAGAGACATGAGATAAAGATAATAGTAGTTTTTCTTTAATAATGTACATCTAATAAACAAAGTGCTTTCATGTTTAACGTTTTGAACATTAATACATTGGTTTGATGTGAATGTGAAGTACCTAGTAGGTATGTATATATATGTGTGTGTGTGTGTGTGCATATAAAACAGGTTGAAATGCATGTATTGCAGCTCGTCGGAATGATGGTGGTTAAATTATGCCATTACAGATTCACGTTGTATATTATGGTTTATATTCGTGTCCGAATGTTCCATTGGTTTATAACATTATAAAATTCCATCCGCTTAAGTGTACATTAAACTAACATTGGTTACCGGTAATTTTCAATGGCATTCACCATACATTATCTATTATGCATTAAACTATCACAACTAATCTTCTCTTCAGTCCATTAGCGGTAATGTCGCTTCTATTTCACTACCGCTACCATTAAAAACAAATCAATGAAAATTGAATTAGTACCTATAGTCTCCCTCGCCCCCCTCCCCCGCTCCCCTAGGCATATCTGATCCTACATTTATACATACAATGTATACACAAATTTTATTTTATTTAAAAAAATTCATATACATATGTATAATAACGGTGTAATATGCATTCAATAAATTGTTAATAGTGCATTTTTTACTAATGATCTGTTACTTTATAAACATGTAAAGTGATAGTTTTACAAACTAAAAATACTGTTGTGGAACAGAAATATATGTTAAATAAATATATATGTACTAGTTTCTTTAATAAATATTTCTCAATTTTACGTTATCATTAATTTAATTTTATTGTTCAAGTAGAAATAAATACAAATTATTGATTTATATTTCTGATAATTAACTCTGAACTTGTGTTTTGTGGGCGCACTAGAATTGTTTCGTTCATTGAAGTGTTATTGATTTTTCTTTCATTCACTGGTGACGTGTAACTAATGATTATTTATGACCACGATTCGTAAACCTTTATTTCTTGTTTCTTTGTTAAATTAACTGTTTGCTCATAGGCATTGACAAAACAACTGGTTGATTGTTCGTTGTTACCGAAGTGTTCATTCTGTAATCAGTTTCACACGAACCTATTCAATTAAACATCTTTGTGAGAAAGTACAACAAATTTATAAACCAGTGTTAACTGTGCATTATTGTTGAAGATTTTAATTAAATTTCATGTTGTAATACTAAATCGTTAACTAGATATGTAAACATTTTAATTGTGTGAATTGTGATTATGAAAAATATAGATTTAACTGGTATGAATTTACTCGTATAATATTTAAAGAAATATATATTGTATATAGGTGTACCGAATGTGTACTTTATTGTACATTATTCCACAATATCTTGAGTGCGATTTGAAAATATTTGACATGGGTAGGCGTGTTGTATAAACTGAGTTTGTTAAGTGTTTCTCCACACTGGTCGTTCGGGTTATGTAGATAAACTTACCGGTAAAGCGGTTGTTTAGTTCAAGAACCGCCTGTGTTTGTCCAGTGGTCATGTCATCTCTATCACCGGATATTATGACATCGTTTATTTGTCAAATATAAATATTTATATTTATCCTTGCAAAGGTGTAGACTGTGTAGACACATGACGTTTAACATGCCTTGTATGAACATGTACACGTCTGTCTGTCTGTGCGTGTGTGTGTGTGTGTCATTTCCTCTTGTCAGTGTAGATGCGCGTTCTTGCATGTACTATTCGAATGTTCTTGTCGACTTTCATCGCATTTCCTGTTTAACGAAACCTGAATGGCATTCGTAATATTTATAATTTATTTAATTTGTTTAAATGCATCCATCAATATTTTTAGTAAACTTGATGATAATAAAATACCTACATATATAGTGAAAATCAATGAAAGCCCGATAATAATGCGGAATGAGTAGCACGGAGCAATGTTATTAAGTAAATGGGTACTTTTCCGTTTTTATGAAAATCACATTATAGTTTCCGTAGCATATACATCGGTTGGTTTTGTACGTAATGGCCACATAAATCCAGACATACGTGCTCAGAGCAAATATTTATAGTGTAACAGTAAATATTTAATACTAACGGACGTGCACGTTAAGGCTGTTTTATTATGTTGATCTTTTGGAATTCTGTATCGCTGTAACGCTTCAAGTACAAAGTTTTATCATCTACAAACAAAGAATTATTTTCAGAAATGTACCAACCTTTCCGTTGTACACCGCTGGGGGATTTTGGTTTATCAAAAAAATTAATAAATATATCGTATGAACATGTTTCGTTATATAGTTGGATGTTTAAATACTAAACCAGGGTAAATCATATATACGTGTGTTTGGATGTGTAAATAAAGCCTTATGCACACATGATCCACCACAAGCAAACATACGAACTTATGTTTGTCTGTGTGTGAGTCAACTATATATGTGTTTTCTAGTGCAAAAGTGATCTGTATAATTTTGCCGTGATATTCATATAAAATGTCTGCCAAGTTAAATTTTGCACATGTTTTAAACGAATTAACAATAATTTTAAATTTGGACCTTATAGTTGAATAAAGAAAAAAATCATATACATATTGTGTTTATACTTGATTATCATTTTTTTTATTCTAAATTCAAATCTGGATATGTGTATTACGGTAAATAAATAAAACTTTTTGTTTTTAGGCAATGTGTTTTATGAAATAGCTAAAAATCATGTTTTATTTCGGTTATTCATTGTATGTAATACAAAAAAAAAGATTTTTAATGAAACAAGACAATGACTATACAACATACAACATTTTATTTATCTCATATGTACATATGAAATATATTAAAAATAATATGTATATGGAAATTCCCATACATAAATTTATCATTACGATTACTCTTATTTATTTAGTGTATCAGTTTACAAATAAAGTTATTAATATTTGTAAAATATATAACGTTATGTAAATATATAAACATCATTGTCATTGTATATTCATTGTATTCACGGATATCTTTAATAATAAGTTCAAAAAACATACGCCAATATTACTATTAATCATATTTCATTGAGTGCAGGAACTTATCACAACAATTACATATTTTATATGCAAGTTTATGCATTATAGATAATTACAGAGGTATTTTACAGTCGTTGTTGTCTAGTTAATAATTAGCAATTATTAATAGTAATCATGCCATTTAAAAATATTAGTTCACGTTATCCTGTAATTAATTTTGTATAGCGATATGTTATTATGTAAATAATATCCATTACATTGAATTAAATTTACATAATATGTAATAATAATAATATTGTATAGTAGATAAGGATAAAGTACATGAATGTGTTTGAATTGAAAATATCGTTAGAAATAGTTTTAATATTTATTTCATTATATTACAAGTATATTCGTAAATTTTTCCATGTTTGATCCAGTCACCTAATAAAGTATTTATTCGCCAGACGGTTTGAAATCAGCCGCACACATATCGTTTGTATGATTAATATTACATATTGTTAATTTTGTATACCTGCATAATATACTGTGGCAGACATTCGTTTCGCTTGTTAAACATCATACCTGCGCGTAGGTGAATTTTAATTTTCATGTTTAAAGTGTAAATATTACAAGGTTCATTAAATGTTAAATGCGAGATCAAATTAATTACATACGCTCGACGACAAACGTCGGGCGTGTTGTGTAATTAAGTGACCAAGAAATTATATTTGCTTCATTAACTTATGTTTAAAGTAATTATATAGGGTGTGTGGAAAGTGCGTGTGTATAAACATATATATGTGTGTACATACCTGTATGTATGTAGGTTGTTTGTTGTTTGTAACTTGTGTTTTGTATATACAGGGTCCGCCCCAACCTGGCCAGCCCTTCAAATTCACCGTGGGCGAGTCCTGCGATCGTATTAAGGAGGAATTCAATTTCCTACAAGCCCAGTATCACAAGTAAGTCCATCTTTACTCTCTTCATTCTATGCCTGGCTCTTGTATTGTCTCACCGTGATATATAAGCTATAATTATGTTTTCTTATGAACTTTTTACAAATGTTTTATTCTACATTTTAAAACCATAAATTACATGCTGTATGTTCAGTAAAAATATATTGTTTAAATTAACTTAATTTTGGTACGTATATCTACACAAATAGATTATAATAGAAATTAAAGTTTCTTCAAATATATTAATGCAAAAAACAATATTAAAACGATATAGCATATTCTTTAGTACTATAGCGCATAGATGAAAGTAAATTCTTACATGTTGTATTTGTTTTACAGTTTGAAATTGGAATGTGAGAAACTGGCAAGTGAGAAAATAGAAATCCAAAGGCACTATGTTATGGTAAGTGAGCCTCATTACGCTTTCATGTTATACGCTTGTAATGTGCGTGGGTATGTGTACAAGTGCATGCACGCACGTTATGTATATGTATGCGTAATACGTGTGCTGCTGATGACACATGAGAGAGACATCTCCCGGTAGCTCTCTGATTTACCAATAGACAGGTTTAGTATAGTAGATATATGCAAGCATGTGTGTGTATGTATGTTAGTTACGCATAACCAATTACATGTGGTAATCATGCATGTACATATATAGGTATACATGTGTGGAAAACCCACCTTCAACATCTGATTGGCTACCATTAATTATGTATCATTCTGAATTCAATAATAGCCGTTTTATTATTCACATTTGAATATTGTGTTGTTTATTGATTAAATCCTTTTACACACGAACTGTCTTGTTAATTTTGTTTGAACAATTTTATTGTTATACAGATATATTAAAGTGTGTTTGATATATCATTTATGATATTATAAATGTATTTCATGTCAATGTTAATTGATGCAAGCAATATATAATGTAAAATTTAATACACCAATACCACGAAATATCATTAAGTTCATTTAATTAATTTTGCAATGTGATTTTCCAGAAACAGGTTTTTAACTGCTTCCTATTCAAGCAAATTAAATATTCAAATTTGAAATTATCCTTCACTAACATGATATTAAGTTACATGCATTATGATTTACGAACAAACATATCCATGATCAAATGAAATCGAATTGCGTTCAAACATTTGTTGATTCACCAGTCAACGGCTAATGAATTATAAATCAGATTGATCAATAAAATAAACACAAATATTTGTACGAAAACATTAAGTGACGTCATATTGAAGACTAATACAAATATTTAGTAAAATTTCTGTTGCTTTAATTAAAATTCTTCAAGTATTTATAATTTGATATAAGAATAATAATAACAGTAATTCGAAATATACATATTTGTTAGATGCGTGTTTATTTTATAGTTTACATAACCTTGCATGATGTTTTGTAGACAAACATCATAACTAAATATGATATAATTCTTATCTTCTTTTTGAGTATGCACTGAAATATACCTAATTGTAAACTGTCATTTCTTAACTCATAATGAGTACTTCTTAATTTTTATCTGTAATTGAATGATACTGTAGATAAAATTATGCTCATTGAATATTTTTTTAAATGAAATTCGCTGCTATTCTATATATGTGAAAATAGTGTAGTTATAAAGGTATGTTTAAAAATATCAAGTAAATTAGTTGGAAGAAATAATATAAAGCCAGTCACACAAGTCGCATATCTTAAATTATTAAGATCGGAGATAACACATACCTGTGTGCGTGTGTTTATCCAATTGACCATGATGGAATTTAATGTGGAGAGTAATCAATAGTTATGGTTATTGACCGTGAGAAATTATCATTACATTCAGAAATATCTGTCGTAAGTGATAAATGACGATTGCAATGCGTTTACGCAAGTCTTGATTGGTATTCTCGGAATACTTCAAATTCATTAGACGTATAATGTATATACTTGCTACTTACAACCTATACTTAAAGTATTTACCTGTACAAACGTGGGATAGTATCATTAATTGGCGATGAAAAGTAACATGTTGTACTTGTAACATTCTCTGTTTGCAAAATGTTTCTACTTGTACATAATTATTACGTGAGTAATAAATTCGTAATGACTAACAAAGAGATGTGTCTTACTTTTTTCTATTAATTTATTTTAGTTACTCTTCGAGGAATAATTATGTTCATTACCTTGGTGTACCATCTAAAAATAAATGTATATAATTAAACTGGCTAACTACGGCCCTGAAACGCTATAAATAAAACAGAAAAGAGAATCAAGAAATAACTTGGGAATGGTTCATAAAAAAGCCAAATATTTACCGTCTGGACTAGATCACGAAATGTCGACATCACGTCATCAGATTATAGTCGTACTTTGTTTACGAAGCGACAACGATCGTCCCCAATATCTACAAACAAGAAGAAGATACCCATCGACGCATGAAAGAGGATCTCTGATGTTCATGAAGAAAAATGATTCGGTATTCGCGCGAAGCGGACCCTGGCTGCTCTCTGCTTCGTCGGCGGCAGCAGCGGACACTGTAACAGATTTTATCTTGTCTGAAGTTGTTGTATGCAACGAACACTTGCTGCAAACTTCACTACAGTATGAATGCAACATGCGCTGTCTGCGGTAGACAGCGCGAACTTGTAAAAACGTTCCAACATAATACCCGGCGAAACATGATATTATTCAACGGTAGTGATGTAAAATTTTGATGAAAGACTCTAAAAGAAACTGGTCGTTGTTTAAAAATTCCAGTTACAAACTACAAAGCACTGCATTTCTATATTTTGTGCTGACGGAAATAATGAAGTTGATTCCGGAGAATACATGAATACGTTTGTTTACTTGCAAAAATGAAATAATATACAATGAAATATACAATTGTGACATGGACTATTCTGCAGAGAAAAAAGAAATAATGGTTTGTTTTCCAGCAAATATCATTTACATTTACAAGAATGTTGGTTTAACTTTAAATACGTGTTCAATTCACGCATGAACATGAGAAATATATTTTAAAAGGTTTAAAAAAAATTGTGTCAAGGTAGAAGTTAGATAAGATGCAAAAAGTACAAATATAAAAAACGTCCGTCACCTCTATTCGAAATTAGTATACAATATATACAGCAGTAACATTTGTGTATTTCCTTATTTGATAAACTTTTTACATATTCTGCAGAAATAAGACATTATCTAGTTTATGCTAATTATGTATATGATCAAGTTTTTTATTCATAGAAGTCATTATCTCGTATTTTCACAATTTTACAAGCGTGTTTTTACCGCAAATTTGATAAGTGGTTTTTTCTCTGTCTCTCTCGCATAGTACAAAAAAAGAAATCAAAGCAATAATAGTAAATTTTATAGATGCCTGTTAGACCGGTATATTTATGGTCATAGATAAACTCCTCTATGTTGTATTATTTTCACTTTAATTCCTATCTGACATCTGATATCGTCATCTATATAAGTGACTATTATTTTTTATTTTCTCTAACTGAATATTTACGTTCCATTCTACAGATTCGTTGCTTCTTTTTATTGTTATTAATTAACTATTATTCGGTGTTGTTCATAAGTCGAATCAATTCGTGGAATTACAAGTTGATTATAGAGAATTATTCACTTAAAAATACGTATAATTATGTAAATAATATTTTAATTTTATGCAGGCAAAATTGTTGATTCAATGTTGTGAATAAATTAATTTCATGTAATTTTTTATGTTCGCTTAATGTTTAAATATTTTTTGATTAACGTTTACTGCATAAAAACATGGCCTGGTGAATTGTAAACAAGTACAAGATGTAGGTAATTTAAACTGTTTCTCCATTTATGTGTATATGGAGTTACGTCACGCGATCACAAGACCGTCATGAGATATTTCACTGCAAGATAATGTAGTTATTTAGATTTATTAAGGGTCTTCAACATTTAATCCTTATTTTCCTGGTCAAGTTACCAAGTAATTTTGAATGAATTTATTTTTATTATTTATATAAGTTTCATTGTAAGTTTTATTTATTTGGTATATAAATAGTATTACATAGTTCATTAAATTTAATAGGTTGATATTTATTAATATCGTATATTTTTATTTTTTATTTATATATTTCACAATAAATTTACTGCTATACACGGATATATAAAATATAAATACGCAGATAAAACTATAAATATATGTGTCGATTAAAATATTAATGTAAAAATATTTTTTTTTGTCATATCAATTTCATTAAATCCTAATATTAATGTCTCTTTATTTAGTGTCAGCTGTACTGACATTTTGTATATCCGCTTTATTTTCCAACTTACTGGTAATTAATGTTGATATTAAATTATACAAAAATAATTTAGGTTTTTGACATTTTTATAGTATTTTCCGATTATGTAATATTATTTTTGCATATACACAATACAAAATTGGAGTAATTGGTACCAGTTTGTATCTGTAACGAAAGAACAAGTTACGATACGCAGTTATAAGCAATCAAAGTTTATAAAATAATTAATTTAATTAGAAGTATGTGGGATTTTAAATTATACCGATTTGTTTCAGTCCATGTATAATTTTCTTGCTTGTATTTTATTTGTTCAATATATGTATATTTAATTTGAAAACACAACACAACTATATTTTATGGTGAGAATTGATGACCTAAAAGTATTGTATTAACATTTCTAAGAACCCATATCTTATTTGGAACGCGTGCTGAGGGCGGTACCATTCATAATTTACGAAAATTGCTTCATAAATATATTACCGGTACTTTCTGACCATTTGTAATTATTGACCCAGGAGTTAAGCTAATTACGGACGAGATAATATATTCAAAAGTTATCTGTTATTATCTTATATCGAGTTGAAACTAAATAAGAAAGTAAAAAACGAGCTATTTTAATTGACAACGTTGTCCTCTTTTTTCCCAGTCAGTCATAAATGTACAACTTTGGCTAATTTCATCGTTAAAAACTGGTTTGTTTTATAGCCAATCGTCATTTTAGTGTTCGTCTTATCGACGAAATGTCTTTTTTGTTGCTAGTAGATTGAAATATATTTTTGTTTATTTTTGCTGTAAATATCTGCATATGTAATATCCATATTATATGCATATACATATTTATAGAGATATTAGTATAGATTTAACTTTTAATTAAGAAATTTTATACTTTAACTGTTTTTAAAATATTATTTAATTCACAACACCAAGAATACTAAATTATGATGTAAAGGAAAATACATGTAAATAAATGAAAATATAACATGTAAAAGAATAATTTAGAAATGTACCATAATGAATATTGTCTATGTTTATTACTGAAAAAAACATCCTGATAATATACTATTTATATAAATATTAATTTATACCAACAGTTCTTCAATACTTATTCGTATGCAGTAGAAAAGAAAAAAGAAAATTGTTGTTTATGAAATGTACAATGTGGAAATCACTTAATTCATGTTACTGAAAGAAATGATAGCGTGACGGAATTCTAGCGAGTGGCTCTCATGTCGTGGAACATTACCTACTTACTCGCTGGAAAGGCGTTGGGCGCATGTATAAACATGTTGTTTGATTCATACATAATTTATTATTCTACGAACAATATAAAACAACATTATGCAAATAACTCTGTTGTTAGTGCCGATAATAAATTATCTTTAAGAGTGTCGGCATTGCTTGTTACATATATGTATGTAAGTGTATGTATACTTTTATTTTAATCAATAATATGTTTTTGTTTTATTTGTATATATTGCTAGGTACAAGTATATTTTGCATATCATATGCAACTGGTATTATGATTTAATGTGTTGTCACACTGTTGTCATACACTGATTTATGAATATGCGAAAACAATGTAAATGTAAGTAAGTTTTATCGTTGTACATAAGTTCTAAAGGACAACATGTAATGTTGTGATAAATTACAATTATTTATCAGGCAGTATTACATTTTCAACCAACATTAAATGCTTACTTGAGTTGTATTATAAATTTAATATCGCTGGAATAATTGAATTCATATAATGATATTATTATATAAAATAAAATCAGTGTAGAAAAGGACTAATGCTTTATATTTTAAATGGCTTAAATTGAATTTATTTATTTTTCACCCTGGCTTACTTTATTCAATCATTCAATAGAATGGGGATAATATTCCCTATTGTACCAAGTTATATGAAGCGGAAGGGATATGCTCCTTTAACCCTCGAGTTCTCGACCTAATCGTCTTTATCCGTTGAAATGAATTAACAGAATTACTTTATATACCTATATCTTAGCAAATATGTATAAGAAATATTTATTCGTTCAGAATAGGTAAAATATACTGATACTGTATTTTTCAATAATGTAATATGCTAGTGCATATTTCGAGGTTATTTGTGTGATATTATAAATGATTTATCGGAATTTTTGCAATGGTCATATAATTTTATTAAACCAATGTCAGTTGGAGTTAGTGATTTAAATCAACAGTAAATTATATTATTTATTTGAACGTGCATGACTTATGAATAGTCTCGGTGTATTGTCCGATTAGAGGCGGGCCGGTTCTAGTCTATAATTAGACAATTATCTCTGTATGAATTTAATTGAGATTATAGTTTTTTTTTTATCCTAATCAGTTTCCTCCACACAAAATAAATTTACATGCAAGAGGTCAATATGCCTGTTGAAATATGCGTTATCTCGATCTAGCAACGAGCCACATAAAAACTAGTATCACGTATTAGTGTTCAGCATATTATCTTATCCAAGTAATGAATGTAGGATTGGTATGCGACCGGTTTAATGTTTTTTTTTTGAATAGGAAGAAAAGTATTATATATCTAATTACATGCTAAACGTATTTCGTTTATCTATTTCTCTAGAATTTAATTACAGCTATTTACTCGGAGTATAGTTTTTTTATATTGTAATACAGGAATAGTCTAATTTGTGTCAAGATTATATTGTAAAAAATTAACCTGAAGTACAAGAAGAATGTTTTCTAATTTGTTTTTCAAAACAATTCAACTGAACACATCACTGTTTTGTTGTATATGTACTTATTAATTATATCTAGATAATGTATTTAGGGAATATTTCATGTATGCTAAATTATCCTTGTGTTGCAACATGTTTGTTGATTTTGAACAAGTTAATAGTTGTACGTAGGATGTTTGAACTAAAATTCATTTCGTGTACACCGGCATGTAATGTGTACATTGCACTTGGGTAATTTGCGTTTTTGTGTCATGTTCGTGCATGTAGAGTCGATACGTGGAACTTATGTCAACGTGGAAAATATTATACAGCGAAAACTGTTATGCGCTACGCGTTCTAGCGGAAAATTAGCTTAGGTTTCTTTACGGAAACATGGATGTTTCTAATTATAATATACCATAACAAACATTACTATTTAGCAGTAACTTTGTTAAATTCTCATATGTATTTAACACTTGGTGCACGAGGGTTTTAAATATTAATTATGATACAGTATAATAAAGTTCAGATATGTTGAAAATTATATAAAACAAATTGTATATATGCATGTATGGAGCAATAGGATTAATTTGAAATAATAGAATAATTTTTAAATGGATTTCAATTGTTCAAATATTTATGTCGATGTATGTTGTAGTTTTAGCGATATTTTAATGCTCTATTTTTTACTCTATTTGCGAATATTTACATTATTAATAATACTTGTGTTCTGTTACAGTATTACGAGATGTCATACGGCCTCAATGTGGAGATGCACAAACAGGTGAGTTCTACTTACAAGATATATTATTTATTTTTATTTCCCACATATATATTGGAATGAAAGCCGGTTACATCTTTACATTTCCACGCACCGGGTATACTGTTATCGTTTCTGAACTATGGAAACAGCTGCACTTGTCGACTGTCGCTCAGATTTCCATTTTTAAAATAATCCCCGTTTTTATTTGACATCGAGCGACCCCCAGCACTAAGGCTAAAATATTCACCCCATCTATCCCGGGGATGAAAAAAAGGAGAAAATCTCTCACCGACCAACGCGTATACATATATTATGAATTACATGTAATCTAACCCCCTCACAGGGGTGAAAATTGTGTGCGTACGTACGTACGTACGTGTGTGTTATGTCATCCACGGTCACTGCTATCGAGTGAATTTTAATTGTGGACTTGAGTGGCCGTAGGGCTGTAACAAACCATTATATGAATAAATATATTGTACGTTCTCCCCTCGTACATTCAAAGCGTGTAATCTGAATTTGAAATCAAGTCGCTTTTGAAAGGGGTGCATGCGTTCGTGTCGTCCCCCTATGCGTGACGTGTGCCCCACTTTTCTTGCTTTCCTAATGAGGGAGCCGCTGTATTGTGTGCTACTACTGCTGCACACACACACACACACACACAGATGCCATCCAGTCGACATGACAAAAGGCGTAGAATTAACTATTGTCATTACTATTACTATCTTTCCTTGCAGCATGTTACTTCAAAGTTAATAATTTTAATGACAGTTCTTTTCAGACAGTACACAATAGTGGAATAATATGAAAACAAACATTTTCAATGCATCGCCATGTGGTAACCTAATATTAGTCGGTCAGACTGGACTAAATGTTAGGAAAAATGAAACCTGCCCACCTCACTCTATTGCTACAGTGTTTTGTTAGCTTAGTAGATGAATGGGTGGGGAGGGGGACTCTGTGAGACATACATAATGCTGTTGGTGTGTCGCTTTGTATGTGTATCCGGTCCTCTCATTTGCATGATGTAGTTTTGCCAGGTGTGGGACAGGTGCTTTCGCCACCAAACCCTCCCTCCGTTGACCTGTAATTTGATGCGGTGTTGCCTGTTAACTTTAACACGCCGAAGGGGGGAACCTGTGGATTTATTATGGCCGTGGGGCACAGCGGTGCCAACATTCTAAACATATGATTTCATTGATTGAACGGATTTACATCCGGTTGGCTTATTTGCATGTGTAACGTGGTGCGAGTGGGTCGTAGCTGCCCGGCTTTGTCCCACCCTCACAGACAGTTGATTATCGTATTACCCGTGTGTACTGTAGCGCACTTAATGTCCCGAAACACACGCTTGTTTGCACGTTTGTATTTTATATAATGTAGGGGAGAGAACCACCAGTCACATACCACACACTCCAGTGCACATATGTACATTTACATGTAGTGTGTAATAAACCAACGTGTATTAATGCCATACGGAATACTTCATATATTGTCTGTCGAGCAGTTTATCGAGTAACAAACTGTTAGGGAAGCTATTTAAAAAGTATAAATTAACTTATTTTTATTGTTATAATATGTAACATCATACTCTAGTTAATTTGAATACCACGTTTTGTCTATTACTGTTCACATAATAGACTGTTTCTAACTCGCACTGTAACAAGATCCTACTCGTGTCTTATTGTGTGACCACAGTATATACTTAGTTATATGTTACAAGAGAATATATTTTAATTAGAATGTGCGATGATGTCGGTAGTTATCCTGTAACATACTGCATGCACAGACATGACTCACTATATAGTAAATGCCTTGAATACGTTTTCATCAGCGGATAAAGTGGTTGAGTGATGATGATGAGTCACGTGCTGCTGTGGAACCCTTGTAGCGGGGGCTAGCCAGCACTGGCCTAGGGGGGAGGGAGGACTAACAGCAGGATGAGCTGGCATAGTGTGCATGTACATAGGGGGACATGGGAGTATATGTACATGTATCGATGTAGCAGTCCTGTATTTACACGACGAATGTGTTGGAGTGCGGTTAATAAAACCCATGTTTCAGCGTCATGTGTCGTTGCACATACAAATTGCGCACGCGGGGCTTTCGTGTACGTATGCATGTTGCATGGAGTGGTATTGGATGTGTTGTATGGAACTGTGGTAGAGAGAGGGAGTGATGCACACACCATGTTCATTGAACCATTTTACACGGGATATTTGCTTTTTACTGTACCACGCGATATGGCCAATTCCATGGCTATCATTGCCAACAGATGCGTCACTTCGATTATGTCATATGTTTCCCAGTGAAAACTCCTACCCCTCTCACACACACACACGCAGACAACAGTGGAAGTGACAGTTATTACCAATAAATGGTTTAGAGTAGCCTGTAAAATTTATGTGCCAAGTTGAAATATTTTATATTCTTTTCATTTGTTTTGTCACATACTGGTAACAAGCGGTGTGTGTGTGTGTGTTTAACGCGTTGTATTTAGGTGTTTGAGAATTTAAATCTGGGGAGATAGTAAACTACAAACATAAGCGGGAAAACTTCCCAGCCGACTTTATTATGACCGTAATTAATAAAACAAAAGTTCCCGGCGGCGTCGGCAGCACTCTATTTATTTAATGGTTAGTCGGGTCTCGGGCGTTTCCACCACCGTCGCCGCCACCGCCGACGACGGTACTGGCCGGAATTAAATCGCAAAAAAGAACAGGACGAACGCACGTAACAGCGCTCCAGAAGGTCGTTACAAACAATCGTGGCTTCGTGATAAACGTGTTATGGTGTTTGTCGGAGTGGCGTTGCCAGCGGCGGCGACGGCGTGCGACGTGCGGCCTTATTAAAAGTCCCGGAGACCAGCGTCGGGCGGCCGGAAAGCCGGAGTCGTTTCCTGTGGCCATGAGGAAGTTTACTGTGCGGTTACTTCAGAGACCGTGGCAGATAGATTTATTACCGGCAAGTTATCGGGTCACGTTAGGTATTGTAGAAGTGGTAGTGGTAGTAGTATGTTACAAGCAAGCATGTTCACACTTACTTCCCCATTCACCCGTACACTGTTCGAGTGTAGTTCTATGTCGACCGAGGGTACTCGTTTATTTCTTAAATGTCGTTTGTGTGTGCTGATGCGAATGTCGGATTCACTGGGATGGAAGGTTCCCTGACCTATCGGTGCTTTGTGCACTGGGGTGGAGCGTGTACTTGTAGGGTGTGGGGCGAGGGGGGCAGTGGATAGAAC
>JAGJTL010000112.1:5186022-5206464 GCA_022063505.1 Calosoma granatense
AGCTGAGTCAACGAGTTTACATTCAGATTATAGTAGGTATACTCAGTCTCGCATCTGTATGTGACAGATGATATTTACCTACTCCATAATTAATAACAATGTGCTTGCTAATATCATAACCTATGATCACTAAACTATCTTTCATTTTTACTTCCAAGTGAATTATCGACAGTATTACTCAAGCAATCATTAAAACTGTTGTGCAAGGAAATATGTAGTATGTAAAATACTTCGATGAGATTGTAGTACACAAAGCAGTAAATATGAACTAAGGTTATTAATACAATGTCGTGTAACAATGCCAGTTATACATGATTGCATTTACATATTTCATGTGTCACTGTAAAATTGCATAGAATTATTTCCACTGCAACCACACACATATTGATTGTTCATGGCATGCATTAGTTTTGGTTGAGAATTACAAGAGCTAATGTCTAAATCAAGCATATACTGTGGAAACGAGAGAGAGAGAGACAGAGAGAGAGACATCAAACACAGTTTATAGAGAAGTAGTTTAATTGGCATAAATCAAAAAGTCATAACTCTTAGTCCACAGTGCACAGGACCCTGACAAACACGATAATTAAAGTTGAAGTTGAACTTTAGTACAAAGGCAATTTACATAAAATTAAATATAGTTATTCTTCTTGTTGACGTTAGAGTTGAGAAGACCGGCCCATTTCACATACAAGCATAATAGATTTATCCGCCCCTATATGACTTAATTTATAGCAACAGGGCTCATGTAAGCATGATGTGGGCTTATTTGTGTTTGTCTGCTATCATGTGTAACATACACCGCTCGACTAATAAATCATCTGACTGCTTTCACAACTGTTAGTGTTAAATAATTACAGTACCTGTTTTTTATTTGTTCTATTCTCGCCTCTACATATTATCCACTATTTCAATAATATCAATCAATAGTTTCGCCTGGAATCTTCCACAAGAAGATACGTTCTTTTTGGATATAGAGTGACTGGGATAAAGTACTTTAGTGGGAATAGATTTGGTTCCGAAATAACTCTGTTGGGAACAACATTTCTTGTTTCCCTCTTCAATTTTTCTTGTAGTACAGTCGCCGTCCGGAAAGAATGGTTCGTGTTCGTCCCTTTAGAATGCGAAAAGAAAATAAATTAATCGTTTCAGCGAGAGAGTGAAACATTTCTGTTCGTTTTTTTGTAGCATCATTTTTCAAGTGTGTACCATGATGTAGCTTACAAATATTTATTCTTACTCATCCCGTTGTTTGTGTGAATTAAATATTAAACTCTCTAGGCGAGTGTCCAATCCTGCTTCTGTAATAAGACATGACAAATATTACTGACTTTCACATAATAACAATGTACCGGCCCCGACGTGAGTGTAAGACAACAATGGCTATTACTTGCCATAGAGACATTAACAGCATTTGCACGTGTTAACGAGCACATCAGTACATTATATACAATATGTTAATAAATATGTCAACAACATGCGTAAACTGGCAGTGTGGAAATCTCGTATACATGTAAATGTTTTTGTTTACACCCAAGTCCGTTCTGTTTGTTTCCAGATTTATGCCATGCCAAAGACGAGTTTACGTTTACAAGAGTTTGGAATGTTGAAACGATGCATTTAAATCTTTCAATCGGGTTTTGTAATCACCAAACAGCATATTCATATATAAATCATATAACATATTGTAACAGCATTTATATGTCCCTCCAAGCACGATTTAATTTAGTTTTTTTTGTTTCAGTATTATTTGTCACTATATTACATTATGTTTTATGTTTTGTATTAAGTCTCACAAAGATAGCATTATAGTGAATATGATAATTTGAATCAATAAAATTGAATTTTTTCTTTATATAACTTATCCAAACATGTCCGTAAATCAACAACTATGGATATTGAACACCTGTTAAACAACTTAGCAGATTAGGTTCTCTGCTAATACAAACTTTAGATTGTAGAGAACAATGTTCTGTTTTGTATATAATAACTCGGTTAATTGCATCTGTGTGTGGTGTAGTTGATTAATCCGTTGGTAGAGAAAGGGCAATCTAATCTAGGCAACAAGCATTGGAGTGGGCACTGCAGTTGACCGAGCGGTCAGCCAACGAGGTAATGATACACCTGATTAGCGGTCAATGCTAATTTTCAATGCTATAGCACTGTGTGTAACATGTACACCCTTAGCCTATACTATACACCCACGCTCACACGCACAAACTTGAACGAACCTACCCATTCCGTAATCGTCCCTCACTCTACTCGAATAACATGCGTGGAAATGACTGGCGTTTACTGCCCGAAATCTATAAATAAATGCAATTTCCCGCGTTGATGGCGATACGTCATTCATCGTGTTTATGTGAAATCGCAGTGTAAAATAAATAAATACGAACTGCTTGTTGGAACAGAATTTGTTAACGGCAATGTGTTATATTAGGAAGAAGCCATTTAGTAAAACAATACAACATATCTATGCAGCCTGATGAGCTCGTATATTTACGAATTAACAAAAAACTATTAACCAAAAATATATGATGTTTATATATATTTATCTATAAATAAATCGAAATAAAAGCACAGATTCGTAACTCACGCCATGAATGGTAGTGTATTTTTTTTCTATTGCTTTTTGCTATCTATTCCTGGATGGTGATCCATTAGTCACATTTGTTTTGTAATTGGTCGAGGTGTTTATTGCCAAGAAATATTCCATGTTTTAGTGACAACAGTTTGTTATGATTACTTAAACTTGAACGAAGTAAATCCCAACTCACCGCGTTCTTGGCAAATGGTTTTCTTTGTAGTTTATGATGCCAAATTACAGTCAAAACACATAAACTATGATATTGTCCTAATGAACTAACATTGGGCGGTATTATAATTTTATATATAGCTGAGAACCTTGCACAAGTTGTGATGTAGATATAAATGTATATTTATCAGTTTACACAATATTTAGAAGGAACTTAATTGTTTAACTATGAACTTTCATACTAAATTATATTTATATACATATATGTCCTGCAACTATTATTCTGTTAAGTAAAATAATGTGCTTGAAATTTAGTTTCTGTCAGTACATGTACAGCCATCTAGTGAGATATGTTCAAACTAAGTATAGAATACCTTGCTCTTTCTTTCTACTGTTGAATACATTTGAAATAATATTTTACTCACAAAATTAGATATATCTAATATATTATCATACACTGCTTACTGAATGGTGGGTAACTAACCCGAATAATCATTTCTTAATTGGCTACATTAATTTATTCAAAACCAGATACGATTACTGTTGTGATGGTAATGTTAATTATACTTGAATCCGGCGAACCACATTGGTGGCCTGGTAATAAAAATGCCGAATGCCCCTCATCGGACGCCGCACAAATTACCCACATATTCATTCGCACCACCCATTTTGGAAATCATTGCAACGGCAGCTGGTATTCATGAAATTCCAGCGAATAAATGTCGCATATTTTAGATGACCGAAACTGCATGTAAAAATATGTTTTAATGAAATATTATGGTCGAAGTTGGCTGGCAGTGGAACCAGCATAGCCGTCGGTCGGTGGTTACAGCGGTATACCGCTACCACACTGACGTCACTGTGGTCAGCAACCCTGGACAGGGTTTTGCGGTTACCATTCGCATTAACATACGTACCACCGTTTGCGCAGAGAGATGTGCACATGGAAATGTTTACCGTATTACATACAATATTCACTGATTTCATACATGTGTGAATTGTACACTGTACGACAATACAATACAATACAAACAGTTTTTAATTGCTCCTCGTTTGTACAAAAACCAATGTCCTCAATTCACTGAGCATTAATTTCAAATTTCAATTAGTCATTTAACCAGAAACACGTGTGTATGTAATAAATATTGTTTAGAAAAAAAAACTGGAATTATAAAATTATAATTGTTTGTATTTCATTAGAGTTATAGGATATGTATTATTGTCGTTAGATTTATCATATTATGTTATACAGTATAATTTATAACTTTGTTTTCTCTTTGTTTCAGACTGAAATTGCCAAAAGACTTAATGCAATCATTGCTCAGATTCTGCCGTTTTTATCACAAGAACATCAGCAGCAGGTGGCGACAGCTGTTGAGAGGGCGAAACAAGTAACAATGACAGAACTGAATGCTATCATAGGGGTAAGTTCCATAATTCATGCACAATGCCACAAAATTATTATTCTCTACACTCCTCCCGTCTAGCTACCTACAATAAAATATATTTCATTTATTTTGAAAAAGCAAACAGAGAAATAAAATAAATAAAATTACCCTGTGCTTGCATAAATACAGATAGTATTTGCGCAAGTCTGCATGAAAATGTAAAGTAAATAATCAGAAAAAAAATAATGAGTATTAAAAAAAAACAAGCAAATAAATAGAAAACGCAGCAGCTCTTGGTGTATTACCAGTGGTATATGTTTGCATGGTCTGGTTAGCTGCTTCTGTGTTTACAGTATATATAAACACACACACATATATACACTCAGTCAACCAGACCTAACCCACATTCCGCGAGAACAGACCATAATATTTTAATACTGTATCTCTAATTGTCGTAATACGTTGTGCCGACGGTTTTCACACACAGTCCCAGATGAGTTGTGTAAACTTTAGTACACCGCTTCGTTGCTGTGCTTGCTTACCTACAAACAAACACAAATAATTATCTTTGTGTTTTCCCTTTAGCATCCCTCTAGAACCCACACAAGTATGTAAAGTCATGCGGAGAAGATCTCTCATCAAATAATCATTATGAAACCTAAAGAAATTTTAATAAGCCCTTTGAGATTAAGATTTCCAGATATTCAGCTTAGAAAATTAATTATTTTAAATAGTTTTCGTTGCCTGGAAGATTTAATTTAAACAGTACTACTGTAGGATGATTTAATTAAACGAATATTTATTTTTGTGAATACAGTTCTCGCTACTAAAAACATTTCGATTATGATGCATAATTTTTTTTGTCAGAGGAAATAATTCAATTTGATTCACAACGAAAAACCAACAGTACATTTTATCGTGTAATCCTTTTGAATTGCGTCAGCGATTGCAGTAAAAATGAAAATGTACATTTTGATCTGGCAGTGATTATGGCGCGCCCACCACGTTGCTGGTTTGGCGGTGCGAGGGTTGAGGGGGTAGCGAGTGAGATGGAGCGCGTTAGTTCATGTTTACTCAGATAATTACCGCGGGTGCCCCAGGAGTGCGCATCGCACCGGCTATCCTGTTAATGCTTGTCGGTTGAAGTTGCTAATTTGCAATTCCCAGTGCCAACATCTTGAATATGCACACGTGCAGCTGCGCGTAATCTCTGCAGGTATTGTTCTTGGGAACGTTCCAACAGTCAAGATGTTACGCTAAATTCACATTTCGGAAAATCGTGCCCGACCGAGCGTGAATAAAAATAACATTACCACGAAACGCGCGCGCACACACACACACACCAGCGGCGTACATACATACATGTACAGCTCGGATTTACACTTTTCAAAATCATCACAGAATTTGTAAAGATACAAGTTGTAGATATTTATCAAATAAATTTACTATGTAGCATGTATTTCTAACTAAAATACAAAATGGTTTAGTTGTATTTGTCATTGAATAGTATTTTGTGCCATACAACTAATGTCCATGTGTCGTAAGAATGAAACATACTTTATATGAGTGAATTTAATCATCTTGAAACAAGTAAACATAATTTTTGAATGGTTGACAACTATGTATATATGTATTACTGAAATGTAAGATATTTACCCCATGTCACATTTCACGATACACCAGTGGTGTACAGTGCACATTACATTACCATCGCCATTTGGTAATAGTGAATTTGCAATAACGTTGTTACACAGTAGCACTTGTACGATTCGTTTACGAGTTCTCCGTACGTATGCACTTGCTGATGCCATCACGTAGATATTTCCCGTATCTATTTCCGTTACTAACATGATGATCTCCTTTACATGTCCGCGATACTTCCCGGTGCATCTCCTGGGAGTCGTGCAGACTAACGCGTAGTGTTCGTCTCCCTGTCACGACGGGAACATGAATTCCCTCGGGTACGCCCATTCCCACCACTACACCCCAGGTTTTAGAAATTTTATTGAAACCGTAAACTTCTTCGACACTGTCAAATAAAATAACTTCACCAGTAACGGCGGCGCTGCTGCCAGCGAATTTCAACTATAACTTGATAAAGAATTTAGTTTGTATTCAGAATGGTAGCATGTCTCGGAACACTTGTATGAAAATATAATATGTACCCGAACTTCAACGCCTCTAGAACGATACATATTTCAAACTGTACTTAATAGAAATACAGTTCGTGGTGATATTTTACCGAATTACACAGACACTTCAATGTATCATTTCCGAAGAGAAAGGGACCTAAACATTCGAACGATGATTATGTGAAAATGATAGTTATGGGAATATTATTATTATAACTGACAAAGGACTGTATATGTTAAAAGAACAGAATTTCATATCAATATTTTTGAAATCGCATCCAATGTGGTTATCCACAATTATTGTAGTACAATTGATTTTGAATATGTTGTAATATTAATTTCAGTAGATATTTAGATACTATGATAATACCACTTGTAATTACTTGTGTTCAGAAATGCTAGTTATATAATTATAATGATCAATTGCAACACAAATATTGGTTTACATGACAAAATCAATGAGCTAATGCAAATTGCACTCTGACTGAAGTTCCGTTAGGTGTTAAACGTATCTATACACATATACCTGTATATGGAAGAGATAATTCATTTAATAAAAATCGGTATTAAGTTCACCTTAACTGGTGCCATTAAAATCCCAGTTGACTGCGCGTCGTCCATTAATTATTTAACGATAATTAGAATGAGCTTCCTCATTTCGCGCCCGGAGGTAATCTGTTCAGAGTGGAAATGACAGAGAGAAGGAAGAGACGAGAAGGAACGGCAGCTCGTCTTCGGACTGCAAATGTAGTGTAAACAGGACTTCAACTTTAAATTGAGCAGAATGGATCCGCGACACGTGACAAGAAGTTATATTTTTATCGAGGGCGAGACACACGGCCGTCCAGCCTTATCGTCAACGGCGGCTGCGCACCACTTTCACACAACAACGAGCTGACTGATTGCGGCAGCCATTATTTAAAATTCGCGTCGCTGAGAGCTTGCAAATTGATTTCTTTGGCACTCACACAGAGCGAGAGAGAGAAAGATGGAGAGAGAGAGAGAGAGTGGAGTGGAGCATAGGGTCGGTGGCGGTGGTTGAACGTGCTAGTGCTGGTGGTATGCAGTGTCGACTGCTGCTGGGAGCTGGGGACCCGGGATCTCTCTCCCAGAGACTGGTGTTATGGAAAGGGGTTGCCGCCGCTGATGGATTTCATTATAATTACATTTCTACCAGAGCGTCCCAGCGCTGCCTGTTTAATTAACTGAAAAACGTTACAGTTTTTGTGTCGCGTCGCTCCCAGCGATAATTATGTTATACGTTTTTTTTATTGTCGCAGACGAAATTCATGCGTTTCATGCGTATCCTGTTTACATTGTTATTACATCCACACTATCTCCTAATTTTCATTTAGCTCACGGATGGTAAAACACTCATTCTCCTGTTATACACACAATACGAGAGTCTCCGCACTGATTGAATTGTACACTGCTCACTTTACAGGAAAAAATATTAATGCGCTTAATGCCAAAACTAGTTGACTAGAAAATTCATGCAAAAACATGTCTCAGATAAATAAATACATTTTGTATACAAATAGAGTCGTCCGTGTAAGGAACAGATGACGCAGTGATTTATTCTAAAATATTCTTTTCGTCGGCAAATGTACGTGAGCGTAAAAATTGCAGGAAGTTCTAGAAGCGGATTGTCGGGACACGGCTCTGAGGAAGGTGCTTTTGTTATTCATGCGGCGTTCTGCTTCTCGAGTTTATAAAAAGGCCGCATTTCCAGTGTCGTACGCCCCCCCGCCCCTCCACCCCCGTCTTCAACGCCCTTTATTCCAGCGCATTATCTAAATAGAAGATTTGTCTTGTCCGGAAATAAGCTCCCTTTACAATTCCAAACGCATGCGAAATATTTAATCTCCTCGGAGTTAAAAACTGCATCATAATGATATGCGTGGTACGGTAGCACAAGTACGAATAGTATTACTGCGGCCCCCCATGCTCTGAATAAAATCTTATTTATAAGCGGTGTGTGTGTGTGTGTGTGTGGGAGTGTGTTGTAGTTGTAGGGCGGTTGTGTGAGTTGTAGTGCAATGGAATTGTTCGCAGACGTCTTACAGATTTTACCCACAGATTCGTCTGAGACCGTTGAGATAAGTCGTTACGATGTTCTGTGTGCGTGTCTCTCAGGGATTACCTATCCTCCAATCCGCCCTACGTATTAGTGGATATGCCCGCTTGCAATGTGTCTGTGAATAATGAAATTGAATTTTTATCTCTTTTCCTCCACTGCTTTCAATTTACATTAATTATTTCTGTTCACTGATTTACCCGTCTACATATTGTTCAAATATATACCATTTCAATTTATTGGCTTTTTAGTTTTATTTGAAATTGAAATTATTTTTTCAATTTCTAAAGAGGTAGCTATTTATTTTTATCCAAACCAACCTAACACAAATATGTTTGAATAAATCTATAAATTTCTAAAGCAGATATTAATATTCAGATCGTATCTACGTATATGATTTGTTTGATATTTACAGCAACAGAGGCCAGATCTGCCGCGATTATTGCAACAGATGCACGCCCAGCAGCTACCGGCGCATGCCGCACCACCTATACCAATGATGCCGCACCCAGGTCTCGGAGGTGCTCCACCCAACTCAGCAGCCAGCCTCCTGGGTCTTTCGGGAGCTCTGGGCGCACCAGGCCAACATCCGCTCTCTATGCTTGGAGCTAAGCCGGACCTGCATCGTGCGGAAGACGTTAAATCGAACAGCGGTAAGTACGTAATAAGCGTTAAATCATAATTGCCCAATGAGAATTATTTTTAGTGGCATATCTGATTTAAAATAATACCACTATCCATGGTGATATAATGGAGTTCACTTTGGAACATGTGGCAACGACTGTGATTGCGACAGTTTCATATATTTCGATCATGAGATCTGTAGACGATGTACGGTACAGCATGGTCTACGGTTGGTATAGTGGCGGGTGTTATATGTAGTTCACTCGTGAAGGGTCCTCGATGCCACCAGTTGTGGAGGGTACTCAGACCGTGGACGAGCTCAGCAGAATTTTGAGTGAAGTTCGAGAGCTCAGTCGGCGAACTTCATTCGCTTTGACGTTGTAGCAAAATGCCTTTCAATGGGGGTACACTCTCGCCAGAAATTGTATATAGCAATTTTATTTTCATTCTTATTTTAATAATAGTGTAATTTTTTAATTGATTCAAGTTATTGGTAAAGCGTAGAGTAGAGATCTGCAACTCAACAGGGGTTGACATCTAATTAAAAGAACTCATGAAAATGATAGTAACAATCTTATCCTGAAAATGTATTCTAGAATTTACTAAATAAAAATCACACGTTGAATTCATGGGAAACGGAAGCGATGGGAATTTGGAAGAGTAGACATTCTGTCTATCTAGAATTAGGTTTGCTGAGATGTTACACTTGTGTGAGAGGTTCGTGGAAAATGATAGAACTGGAGCGTGCTTCTGACTGCATAAAGGATGCAGTGTGTAGGAATATCTTTCAAGCACTCTGCACTCTTGAGATTTTAATTTCCATGCCGACGAGCTGCTCACTGAGTGTAAGTGGTGCAAGCCCCCGGCACCGACGCTCCTCATGGCTCGACAAACACGTGTTCGTCGATCAGTTTGTCCTCCCGATCGATAGTTTAAAACTCCCCACTTCCATTCTTCCCCGTCTCCTCTACTGTCGCTCTTTTATTCCTCTTTATTCGTCTGTGAACATACATGAAATAGGATTTCTTAAATCGCCTTTTATTGGATTTTATTTAGTTACTGTGAACCGAATATGCTGCTGTTGCAATAGCAAGCAATATTTCCGTACACATCAGTTGTGAAATGATTTAAAAATAATATCACGTCAAACTTAAGTGATAAATATGTAAAAAAAAGATAATGGCTGTTATTTTCAGCCAAACATTTCCTTATTTAACTTTTACCCTTGTGCATGGTAGCGGTGGCTGGAATGTTCACAAAGTTACGTCGAGCTCTTTATTTTAATAACTTTCAAGCCAGAATATATATCCCGGCTTATACCGAAGGTATTTCCTTTAGAAAGGTTGCTCTATGCTACGTCTTTTAAATCTCTCTAGAAGCAATTTTGATATTTTATGAGACATGTGCCGGAGAAACTTTATCACTTACAGTTAACCATTTTGCAACATTATGAATACCAAGAATTATTATGTGGAAAAAATAACTGTAGATATCTGTATTTAAATATTACTTCTTAGTGTGCTAATTGTCATAAGTTCGAAATTACTTATAAAATTGAATATATTATCTTCTTCAGTGATTGTCACTACGGGAACAATGTTTGGAGATCAAAAATCTTTTAAATTTCTGTAAAATCCCTACGGCTTTAGACATTTCTCTTACGGAATTATTTGCAATCAAAGGTCTTCTAGAAAGAATTTCAGACTTCTCGAACACGTTTCAAGTTCTTTTTTTATCTGCTATTCAGTGCGTCAAACAAATTTTAACTTTTGATATTCACGAAAAAGCTCGCATAAAAATAATTTATTTCGGTTCAAATGCGACCCACAGCGTCGTTTTGCGGCGTTGGCTGTCGAGATTTGATTGGTATGCGAAGTGTGAGCAGAAGTCGCCCAAATCGAAAGCTTCCGATGAAGGAATATCTATCCGCATTATATGCAGATTTACACAGGACGAGATTCGTCCGACCGTCGGTCTGAAAGAGACCGAATCCGTCTTGGGTTTTTATACAAGGGGTGGCGAAATACCGTCAGTCTGTTCACTGAACGAACGGCCAGGCGAGCGGGATGGGTCTATTCACATTTCACTTCACACACTGAATAGCTCCGCCAAGATCCTGCACACACTCACCGTGTGGCACGTTCACGATAAACCATTCGTTCTCCATGTAACATATTTTATATTCCACCGTGACAGTATTCTCAAATATCATACAAACTACTTTATTATCGGATGTCAGAACGAACGGGTTTATAGAAATGTGTACAAATATCTAACTAATTGACCTATTAGTTTTCCTAATTCATTAATTTGTCATATTTGTTAGGACTCAATTTATCGTTTAACTATGAAATAATTAAAATATTATGTTGTTTATTGTTTTTCTATTGTAAGTTGCTAATATTTTTTTTTCTACTACCTTTAATCTATACAGTTGATATCAAAGGGATGTAGATGATAAACAAGAACCTTTTGTTAATAATTGCACGTTGATGGAGGATTTTTGTGTGTATAATATTTGATATTTTGTTTGTATCGCACTTTGGAAACCTTCACCTTTCAACACTTTTATATATTGAGCTGACGAAGTGTTAGACAGCCTGATAGAGATAAAAGTACTTTATGGTTTTTGTAGGCGAGTGTCGAGTGTTTGTGAACGAGCCACACGAATCGTTGTGCGGTGTGTATTGAAACCAAGCACGCGAGAAGAGATCCTCTCGTGGTTGTCATGCCAACGGCTGAATGCTATAAGGAGCTCGAGCTGTTTCCCCTTTCCGTTCCACTACGTCGCACATCACCACCACCCACCCACCTCCTCACTCCCTCGCACTCGCTCACTCACTCTCACGAAGAATAATCATGAAATACGAGGGTGCGGACGTACACCTTGTTTTCGTCCTCTCGTTCTCTGCCATTTGCTCGTATAAAAACTGCGAGATCCGTTTGCCGATAGAAGCGTACATACGTTGTAGGTACTTGGCTTCCCCACACAGTGCACTCAACTAGATAATGAAATTTTAATAATAACTTCGTATTCTAGTTAATATATGAGTTCTGATGCGTTTCATATTTTATTTGTTTTTCATTTTGCTTTTGTTCCATGTGCTGATTGGCTGGCTACCTCCCACTGTTCTGATTGTGTCATTACAACTTGATAATTCAGGACTGAATACATCGGAGGAACGACATGTAAGTACCCGTACAAAGTATTAATACGTTTGTTTTTAATTATATGACTATAAATATAATGTTTTGTACAATGTTGTTGAATGTACTTCTATCTAATATTTATCGCTGTTTGTTTGAATCAAGTAAACTATGCTATTTAGAAAAGAAAAGGGTTAAATTGTAAGTGGAATTCCGTATCACCTGAACCCTAGATACTTAATCCAATAGATAGTGCAGTGAGCTCTCTCCAGAGTGTTCTTTAATGGATGCCGCAAGCAGTCTTGCGGTGGATTTGTGAGTTTTCTTACAACGTGAGAATCTGCCCGATGTGCATCGGCACAGCAGACAGACACGCAAACAAATAGTGTTCCGTGCCTCTGCATCGCTAGACTAATCAATAACGGAAATGCATTTTAACGTGTAGTCATATCACTGAAAAGATTCAACCATAACGTATTCTATTGCTCATAATATTCATGATTTACTATTCAGTGCATATCTAAAGTAAGAAACCAAATATCATTTCTCCCCATAACATTAACACATATACAAAATCTTCTATAGCTTCACTAACCTTACTGATATAAACGATCATGTGGACAGTTATGTCGTATTATTTATGTTACACCCCATCAACAATGTATAAAACATCCCCCCGTGTTTTTACAGTTTAATAACTGTACGTCGTATATAGGGGGCTCACCAACCAGAACAACTCCCCCCGACAGTAAGATACAGATGAAAAGGGATTTAATTTAAAATAATGGGTCGTATGCCCCGGAGGACAAATGCAAAAATAATTACAACTCACTCTGAATTTAGTAGCGAGTGCAACATTTTAAACTAATTTAAACCGACTAGTGACAGTGGTATGAGTAATTGGGCTAGTTTTTATTCTCCCTAAACGGAATCTACAACAGCTGGGGGATACGAGGTGATTATTTCCGTGGCGTGTCCGGATACATTTTTCGCAAGTTTTGAATTTATTGCCGCAGGGTCGATTTACGACAACCTTATAATATTTTATATGTTTGAAAGATGGCTTACACAGCGGAATATTTCTTCCTGAAAAGGAAAAAAAGTCACCCATATACGTATATTCTGCTGGGCAAAGTTTTTTTTTTACAGGCACGTACTTGTTATTCATGTTTAACATCTTCAGTATATTATTTCACATTACGATATATGTATATATGTCCGAAGGGATAAAGATGCACGGAGGTTACGTTAGAATAGAGAGCGTGTGGAGACAAAAGATGATGATGTAGAGTAGTGAGGGTTGGTTTATATGCACCGTGGAGAACTATCAACATGATTCGAGTGCAGGATGCCGCCGTCCTGTTATAGAGGCGGACGTGAACCTGCTACAAACAACTGAAGTAGCGCACCCTCAAGTGTCTCGGTCAGCATATGCTTCCGTCTCTACTCATGGCTGTTGTCGAACCAGGAACAAACTATCCACTTACGGAAACAAGTTCATTATATCGCATTGTACCCTAGGTAAATTATACATCCGGCAATTATAACCTTGTGTAATCATCCTTCAGCAACTTCCAATACAAATGCCAGTGCTCAAGGAACGATAACTAATTCAGAACGTAATACCAGACATGTTTATTGTTTATTTTACGAGTGCGTTAATTGAATATGATATATTTTTTTATAATTCACTTCTGTAAACATGTATATTTAACTAGGGACTGTACATAATGAATGACGTGTTTGAACGTGACACGTTCACCTCTGGTAGTGGCCGGGTGGTTCACAGATAGCGCCCTGTTAAGAAGTCGTAAACGCTTAATGGTTATTGGATTTTGATCTCGCTTACTGCTGTTATAATGAAGTGGCTGTATAATGTGTTTCATTGCTTTATTAATGACGGCTGCCGTGTAAAGTGGAGCATCCGGTTGTAGAGACATGTCTCTGCTGCTGGTGGCTGCCAGGCATTGCTAGCATTGCTGTCGGTGCAGTTATGATTTGGATAATTGCGTCGACGTTGCCTGTTACAGTTGTAAACCACTTGCACTCGGCTACGGTTCGGTAGCCGAGTGCACCCTCTCCAATTACAAGCCGCATTCACACACACACACAGTCACCTACACTACATAACTGACGTTATGTTTTGTATTTTGTTTGAATGTACTAAATTAATCCACTCGGTTCTGCGCCAAACTTTACAAACTGTCTTCAATCACACATAACGGTCTTTCTCAAATTGCATTGTCGAGAAACTGTAGTTAGTGACGTGGAAAATATAGAAACATATTATACGTACATTGGTTTATTATTACGTTTAACTTTTTTTAAAATTAAATCAGTACATGTATATATTTTATGAAATTAGTCGTTTATTGATAATAACATATTAACCCTGTAGTTATATAATTATAATATAATTATACTCGCAATCATGAGTTCGTTATTTAATAAACAAATTATCAGGTGAAAATGTAAATTGTATAGAAATAACATTCATTGAATTTCTATATTAACGTGATTATCTCGGATAGGTACAATATGCTGGTGTTGCAACAACTTCCACTTTACGATTTCCAATTTTAATTTGCGAAACACGGTACAAGTACGGTAGCAGCAATGTTGCGAAAAATTCGTAATGACATCAATCTTACCTTCCGTTTCATTTAATTTTCAGCTGGAGAGAAAAGTTTGCTCTCGCTTTATTTCCCCTTATACAAAATGTAAAAAGGCAACTGACTAGCCCCTGTACCGGCACCAGCACCAGCACCAGCACCAGTAGCAGTAGCATTCCATCCCTCGTCTGTCTGTTCACCCGCCCGCCAACTACGATATTAAAACTTGCACGATGCTGGAAGTTGAGATATCCGAATGTTTTGCTTCCTTTTTCACAGATTTTTCATTTGCTCCATATACGAAATCCGGACTTTTATTTTTACATTTCTTTCCCTTCTTTTGTTAAATGTTTGTACTTTTGATGGAGTTTAGAGAAGAAGACATCATTATGAAATTTTTCATTATAATTTTTGACTTGTTAGCAGAACTTTGTGAATCTCTTTAGTCTCAGATTTTCTTATTTTTCCTCAAATTAAATTGCAACAAAGACTATATAAATTTTTAGCAATTCTTTTTCGTTCCGCTACAAGCGTCTTATTTATGGCCAATACTCTGTTTTATTAATTCCATTCAAAATGAAACAAAAAATTTCTTCTTTAACAAATAACTTTGTCGATTTGTACCGTATGGAAGAATGATAAAGAAAATCTAAATAAATATTTCATAACTTTGTTTGAAACGAAAATACAGTATCATCCTTTAATGTACGTAATATATAATATTGGTGCCCTAGTTGTGCCGCCACTGGTTCCCCTATCCAAGTTTCCACAGCACAATTTATCGTGGCAAAGCCGTTCATCGCTCTTATCAGTTAGCATAATAGATATCTGCCATAGGAGTACCACTCACGGAAACGACATCAGAGGGGGAGCCAGAAAGTTGAATGGCACATAAGGGAGTGCGTCGGTGCCATGAGCTAGAGTGAGATAGAACATGTGCGGCATCGTAGCTGATTCTGACAAGCTTTGTATTTCATCGAACATGAAAAAGCATCACAAATAAGCACCTTAGCATTGAGCTGGATGCTTTCAATGATTGTGTATATATTCACAAACGATATATGTAGGTCGAAGAGTAGTCAGTATGAATCATATATGATGAAACCATCAAAAGCCTACTTTTTTAAAAATATATACATTCCCTTGCTCTCAGTAATTCCGTTAAATTTAATATATTAAAAATAAAAGTAAAGACATTCCGTATTAAATTATTCTCCTTTTTTTTCGTTCAATTAAATTCCAATGGCGAAATGGACGTATAAAAAATTGTAAGCGGATATTAATTAGCCGGAATAAAAAAGTACTCATGGTAATAGAGTCGAGTGTTTTCGTGGGTCGTGGTGACGTGTCTGCTCGCTGATCCCGCGAGAATACTTTAATAAGGGGTGACAAATCACGGACAGCCGTGGCAGCCGCGGTCGCACAACCCTCACCGCCCCCCACCCCTGACATCAGTTATTGACGAATAAAGATCCAAGCTGCGACTCTCCTCGGGACGTCTGACTTAAAGCACCGCGACGCGCCAGTCACATCTGCCGGGGTTGCGCTGATAACAGGCGCGAACCTGTTCATACACAGTTTACCCTTACACAACAACCATTAATAGACTTCTTGCATTTAAATCAACAATAATTCCAACGTTACATTATATTATTAAATAGGTAAATATTAGCACTTGAATTTGGTAATTTACAATATAGTTGATATTCCAATTAAAAATAAATTAACTATTATTTATCCATCTCTTTATTTATTTAAAATATTTATATTTTAGTATAACATATATAATTATAAATTATCAGTAAGAAATGCTATTTGACATAAAATTATATAAATAATTCATATCAGAAATTGAAATTATTAATTATTAATAATTTCAATTTCTGATACTGTTTTAATGAACTCTTGTTTTAAAAATATGTGGAGAAATTGCTAAATCTATTGTGTTATTATAATAAAGAATCAGTTTTAAATGTAATTTAGTAAAACGAATATTGACTTACTAGCAGATAGAAAACCATATGTCATGTATGTTTATGTTACTACTATGTTTGAAATAACACCAGTGTTACGTGATGGTAAACTTGGTAAGAACAAGTTTGGAATCAAATTAGTGTAAGCGACGTACACGGGTGACACATCGTAATCCGCGCCCCGAGCCGTGACTGCGCGCACGTGGAATCACACACTCTACACCACGGAGGCACCCTCCGCAACCTCCTCTCCATATCACACTATACTACACCTAGCGGCTCGATTACAATATTAACCGCTCCATTGCGCTCTTCCCTTCGACGGAGGGACGTAGTGCACCCCTCGCCCAACAATGGCACGCCCGACTTTACGATAAGTCGTATAATGTCAAACGCGAGGGTTCCTATATTGACATTTTTATATTCCATCGATCCATCGTTATTCTGCTGTAAGTGTTAATATATGAGTTCATTACACGCGGTATATTGAAAGCGTATACATTATGTCTACAATTACTTTTTATATTGTAACAGTTTATTATATGTATAGTTTTTATTTATCATATCTGTTGTATTTCTACATACACATTTCAGTAGCTACAGATAGTTAAAGTTATTAGGGAATGTTTGTACAAGATAATAAAAATAATATAGTAAACAGTCGTTAGTTTATAAATTCAAATCTACCATTTCCGTTTAGTAATAAAATCAGCGTGTAAATGTGTGACTTGTATAATAAAAGTTTGAGAATGTCCGGTTCTGGTAAACTACTAGACCATAACGTTTTGTCTGGAAGCGTTATCGTATATGGTTTAGTTGCATACATATATACAGCGTACAGAGTACAGAAGTTTTATTTGAAATGGAATACAATTTGCAATGTACACATTGTACTTGCACCCTTTAATGTATAATAATGACATTACGAGACGCATAAAAATACGGCAACGCTCGCTCACTTGGTACTCTGACTGTAACAATAGCCATATTCTGGTTGCATAGAGCAAGCGTGTACAAACATTCCACGAACCCGCCGCCATTAAGCGTAAATCTTTTTTATTAGCAATTCTCCAGTTTTGCAGCGTGATATTTAATAAATACAGAGACCTCGGGCGTTTATGTTCTTGAAATACGTAGTTTAATTTTTAGCATTAAAGCTGCACGTTTTACTGCATGCGATCGTAAAATTTCTAAATAAAAATGCTCGCATCGCGAGTACTTTACACTGTGTGATCTATTTTATGTCGCTCGTGCTGAATTTATTAGATTGTATTTAAGTTAATCCTGAATTACGGCTGTCCAACTTGCAGATGTGCTGGTGAAAAAGTCATCGATAAATTTCATTTATATGCCGACATGATCGCTTCCACTTGCAATGAATCACGTACACTACGTTTGTATTATAGATTTCACGGGAATTATACATATTCCGTTGTACAAAAAAAAAGAAATATTTATCGTTATTTTAATCCTCCCTTGCTTATTATTATTATAATCACATTTCAGTGTATATTTATCTATTATTTATTAGTAATAAGTAACAACCTATTACATGCTAACCGAGTATGTAGATTTGTTTAACTAGAACAAGTTTAGAATAAATATACCTAGATATGTTAGTGAAAAAATCAAGTAAGTAGAAGGAAAAGCAATTTGAAAGATGGTAAGAGCTTCCTGTACAAGTTTCAGTGTAACTAGATCAACTTCAACCCGTATTACCGGTCTCGTGAACGTAACATCGTTTGTTCTACTTCGACTTTATTTTATTCGAAGGTTTGTGTTTACCACTGGCGTGTTCCTTGCAACTATTGATAAATTTCTTTCCTTTTACCGAGAACAGCGTTACCTCGAAACGTTAGCTAGTTTATTTCTTTCTCTTTGAGTTTCGGAATTTCCAAATCCAATACATTCTCGGAATGTTTACTCCGGAGAGAGTATTGTGTGTTTTGTATTTTGTTTGGGAATGGAAGCACATACGAACACACGTATAAATGTTGCATTTGTATGCTGAAACAAATCGATCCCAATCAGCTTGAACTGTAATAAGCTGTGTGCCTGTGTGTTTGCTCCGTGCCAGCTAGCCAATATCCCAGTAGACGTACTGTACTGTACTATATTGCATTGCATTGCTAGCTGCCAGAACCGATAGTTTCTTCTCCAGTTCCTGTACTGATTTGTTTGCGCTCCCTGTCTACCTATTTACCACACGGAACCACATTGCCGTCGACACTCGCACATCGGTTTACATTGATTGCTTCGTTATTCCAACATTCTCACCTTCTAACCCAACTGCCACTACTACTGCTGCCGCTGCACATGTTGGTACTTGTACGTTATATCACACGTTTTCCTTCCAGTACAAAAGTTGATTTGTACTCTGGCTAAATAATCAACATTTACCGCTTTTCCACTCTAGAGCATATACACATAAAGTACTACTATTACTACTATGTAAGATCAACCTTGATTTTGGAATATTATTTATTAAATTGTCAAAACCATTCATTTGACACGTAACGGACAAAATGTAAACGTACAAGTCGACATCCACCAAATGGAAATTAAATTAAAATTGTTCCTGGAAGTCGAAGCGATACCGAGGCTCGGCCAAATTAAATTTCGCACGCGCCCTGGAACGAGGCCATAACTCAGTTGCCTTAATTAAGTTAAGAAAACTGCTCGTGCCCCCGGTTCACAATTCCGGAAAATATTTTTTTGTCGCGAACAAGCGATCTTTTGTCTTTGCGCGAAACCGAGAGAGAGAGAGAGAGAGAGCGAGAGCTGGAGGAAGAGAAGAGTGGGTGTATATGGGATGGTGAAAGTGGATGAGAATGTTTGCCGCCACCACGGAAGCTGATTTCAGTGGAGTTTATTTAAGGGTCGCACGAGAAGGTGAATAGGTTGAGAGCACGTATAATTGCGTCTGCCGGTAGGGGGTGTGTGTGCGAGAGAGCAGCAAACGTGCGAGAAGCGTCGGTGTGGCATACCCTGTTCGCACCCTTGCGACTACTATAATTGTGTAATTTATGAAGCGCGCATGCTACTCGCTTCTCACTTTCCGGCCTCTAATTTCAACTTGTAAAGTGGGTAAATTCTCAAACACACCCTCACACACACACACACGCGCACATGTGCAAATACTAAGCAACCTAGCATCACGTTGTCACCGGTTACATGAATATATAATTTCTACTAAATAGTTACACTGAGCAAGTATACTGTAATCTAAATAAATAATATTAGAAATAATATATGTATCTGGGTAAAATAATGTTTAAAAAGTTCTATAGTTCAAATGTCAGATGATTTCACAGCGACAGCAACTTGTGAAACCAACACCTGTAATACTCCCCGAGCAGGGATGCAGTGTTAATTTGTATAATTCAACAAGTAGAATCGCAAAGTTCATCTCTGGAATGGTGGTGCGGTTGCTCTCGAAGCAACTCCGCCACTGGAGTAGTAATTACCACACTAATTAGTCTAATTAACATCGCCAGGCCTGTGTAGAATGTTAAAGGTAAGAGATCGGAGAGCAACCAGTTTCGAAACACGGTTTGCGAATGTTTAAATAAGCAACCCAACGGACCCGTACCGACACGTCTAACCCCATTCCAATTAGACCCAACACAGTGGTGTGCCGAATATTTTATTGCAATGGAATGTGTATGGTGGTACGTTTGTTGGTATTCGCCAGGTTAAATTCAACAGTGTTCACAAGTTTAGTTTATTCATAC
>JAGJTL010000112.1:5206513-5220028 GCA_022063505.1 Calosoma granatense
GTTCGGTTAATGTTTATAGTTATTTTTTTACGCTGATCAATTCTGAAATGATGAAAAATATAATTAAAATCAAACATTATAATAAAATACATCATGTTATCACTGATAAATTTTCAATATTTGATTTGAATTACATACATATTTATTGTTAGAATTATATTTCTATAAATGTTTAATCCAATGCAAACTGGTATTTGTGTATTTTTGCTAAAATAAATATGTTCACTAATAATATACCTTTGACTACTCCTCTACTCGTATGGGTTATGGATTTGTCTGTGTCTAATATGTTGCATATTTTGTAATATTTAACAGAGTATTATTGGCTGCACTGTGTGTCTGTGTGTGTGGTGCAAAACAAATAGCTGTTCACTGGTGAACAAACTAATTTTGTCAATTGTGTTCCGTGTTATTATTGTACACTAATTTGTTAAATACATACATAGTATTAGTGATTGAAATGAACCGGTTGATTTATGCTCGGACATACCTATACATTGATTACTCGCGGTAGATTCCACTGAGAGACAGAGAGAGAGAGAGAGTAGTCGAAGCTTGTGCTGCAGGAACTCTTGCTAGCACAGTGTGTGTGTGTGTGCCATGCTCGGAAAGGTTTGATACTGCTGTACTGTTTATGGATGCTACGCCAACACTGCCATTTATTTACTGCTCGATAAATCGTTTGGCTGACAGGAAACACTGATCGAGTTCAAATGTACTAATCAATTTAACCATTCCGTGTCCGCGAACTGTGTTGTACACGCGTATTGACGCCATTCCGCGGTCCACTCCGCACGCGCTAATTAGTTTGTCAAAATTTTAAATTAAACCATCGGACCCATCGATTCTAATTCGGTAATTACATACCATACGCGTACGTACGTACGTGCGTTCGTTCATTCCACACGCTGACAAAATAAAATTCGAAAATTGCTGATTTGTTTATCGGAAATTACTCTTTTGTCGTGCTGTTTACATTTTCCATGAATATTTAAAATATACGCGAGCTATTAATTATTTAACTTTTGGTCAACGCTAGCACGGATGGACAAGCTTTCAATGTGTATATCATAAAAAATTAATAATATTTTAAACATTTGCGTCGTTTCATACATTTTTCATATAGGAAATTACAAATATTTTTCAATATATACATATAGACATAGGTATATATTTATACATTGCATATATCGTTTTTTATATAGCAATGTATATTTTTATATACATTGACATATTTGATAAAATATAATACATATCCGTGGAAATAAAAATCAACATTCCAAATAATGATACAGGTGTAGCTGTTTTCTGTATGTTTATAAAAAAAAAACTTTCATTCTGAAGTTAATACTGTATATATCTGCCAACATACTCATATATTTCTATCGATCTACCACAGTTAACACCTGCACCCATGTTTTTACACCAGCATTTCAAAACAAGACTTTGAAAGATTTAAGGAGCTGTCAGTATCATAATACATACATAAAAATAATTATTTATGATACAAGTCTCGCTTGTACATACCGTGGTTTCACGGTTTACAAATAAACGAATATTTGCATGAAATTAAAATATTTCATGTGCAATGGTAAACGCATAAATATTGCCAGTTATGATTTGTTTTACTATGGTTGTAAATATTTCCTCTGGCTATGAAACAGTAAGTTTTTCTCATATACAAACTATTTCAAA
Organism: Calosoma granatense; assembly: GCA_022063505.1. Lineage (NCBI taxonomy): Eukaryota > Metazoa > Arthropoda > Insecta > Coleoptera > Carabidae > Calosoma > Calosoma granatense. The sequence goes on from JAGJTL010000112.1 coordinate 5,208,209, forward strand.
TCTCTATATATATAACATATAAGTTGTGTGTATATTTTACAGTGCAAATGTTTGCGTGAATGCGCATTTGCCAATATAAAATATTAATTAAAATGTGAAGCGAGCCGGTGTGATCGTGGCTGTTGATTTGTTTACGGGTAAACTTAATTAAAGATTATGATCGTGAAGAGAGCACGGCTGCTGCATTGCGAATTTCGCTAAATTGAAACCGCACTCGTTGAACGATCTGGGTAATAAATATGCAAAAGATCTGAAGGGTCCTCATGAACCCGTGGGCCCTATTAACACAGTCATCTCAGCACCCGCTTGACCCCACTTTATTGCAAAGTTCTTTCGTTTAATGGCGAAGCCCTTGGGTTCAGTTCACTTCCCTTCATCTTTTAGTACCGGTACCGCATGTTCACAGATCGGCTCCCTCGGTTCCAATCTCATCATTGAATTGGAACTCCAACCCACATCACTGGAATGATGCAACCGATTAACACCGTGCAAAATGCGAAGAATTAATTGAAGTAATGCTAATGAAAATGAACTGAGAGTTTGTTTTGAATTTTGTAAAAAATACTCGTATATTTGTGATGTGTATAAAGCAAGTTTTAAATGAAACTATAAACTGCTGATTGCCAACATTAAGAAAACTTGTATGGCTTAGATAATATTAGAAGTAAGAATACATGGATTATGCAAGTATTATTTGTATGCTGGACTATTTTCATTTATATACAAGTACAGGTATATTATTATACAGTTGGATATATACATATATAAACAGTTAGTAGTGTGCCAGCGAGTTATCTGTACGAGTATATGCAGTCAGTACACGGCTCGTTGCAGCAGACTGGTACGCCAAGCAGGTATAGGATACATAAACTGGCAACGTATCGCATCGCATGGCAATATGTCCTTTTAAGTTGAACCGCAGTATCTGATAAAATAAAACGCGTATATAGCCCCAGTGAAACGCTATATCATTGTGTATATATTACCGGGACTCCATCTTTTATGTGATATAGGTAGCGCATAAAATCGGCAGCATACTCCATGGCCTCGTTCAGCGTTGTCTGAATGTACGGCACGCCACTGTGTATAGTAGTAATGTTTCCATTTTATTTCATGTGTTCCTGGCATCGGTCCAATCGTGTTTCTTCCGGTCCGTTATCTAGATGTACCTAAGCTCTTAGGAAATTTGCCAGTGTTTCGTCTAATGCATGGGGCGTTATTTATGCAGATTCCGGAATGGCTTTTCAAGAATTCCCTTTTACGAACGAATTTCCTCGTAAATATATAAATCCATCCAGATATCATTGGAGCGCGCAGATTAACATGATGGGATCTTGCTGGATCAACGGAGTGCGAGGGCGCGCGCCCATGCACAAACGGACAAATAAACTTTGTTCATTTATTAAATATGAGAAATACGTATTTCAAAACGTAATTAATGACGACTGTAATTTATCAAAAGATTTTCACAAACAGACGATGATTTATTACCCTATTGTGTGCATTGTTTTTTTTTCTTCCTGTATCCGCTGTATCGACGCGGCCATACGAGGGTGCTTGAAATCGTTCCGAAAGGAAATAGCTACAGTAAAGTAGCCATTATCGCATTATGCTGCATTTCAAAGCGTCTATCCTGTTTTATGTCTGCTTTACTCGCAAAATATTACTTCGCTGCCGAGGTGAATCCTGTTAGTCATTAATGCAGACATAACAAACACACGATAATGGTGTGAGATTTCATTTTTATGCTTGAAAGAGAGTGTTTTACAGAAGCATGTAACCATTATATTTATTTAGTTTAATTTAGCTATTTTACATATATCGTAGTACTAAGCACATTTCATTAACAGTTAATATATGTTCAGTGACATAAGTAAGTTCTTACAAGGAATGTACAAAATAATGTGAACTCTGAGTTCCGTTGTACAACGATAAAGTCTTTTGTACACCAGCCCAGTTGCGGTATAAATAAAATGAATACAATTTCCGGCGAGCTTTGTGAGAAATTACAGATGTTACAATGTTTTCAAGGGGTCTAAAAACAGAAATACAGTTTAATGGTTTCCACAAAAAACTTCTTGCTCCGTAGATTAAATACACAAACTTTTATTATATCTCACAGTGCGATATTTTTTCATTTGCCTGCCTGTCTGTCTCTAATCCATTTACCGACCTTATACGCCCTCGTCGTGCTGTCAGACAGCCTTAATGCTACGCTTTATTTCCATACGGGTGCTCGAGCCCAGAGAATAAAAAACATAGCCGTAGAACAGCCCCCTAGATCAGAACCGATGCTCCGGATTCAGTAGTAGCTCCCCCTACGCGCGCTTTCATTCTCTCGGGCGCTCTTCACTTCCCCCCCGAAACAGCGGAACTGGCTTATGCTAATTCGGATTAAAGCAACATTCGTGTCGGTGCACGACCGTGAAGCACCAAGTAAACAGTCCCCCAGATAAATAAGTTAATTAAATTTGACTTTCACGCCCGTCCCGTATTGTGATTGTGCGGCTGAAAATCTTCATGTAAATGTAAGATTTACCATCTTGATACACTTGCGCATGTTATATCCAAAGTATGATATATATGTATAACAGTGAGACAGATTCATGAGCTATTAATAATTAATTATATTAAGTGTAAAAATTATTCAATTGCATTAGGTATCTAAGAAACATGTTTACTAGTAAATAGATATATTTACACGATACAGTATAACATGTCCATTTTTTCACGGAGATTTGGTGTGAGTGTTGCGGGAATAGGCAATTTCCTCCCATGGGCGGTAAGGGAGAATGACGTGGCCTAATCTATTGTTTAAGCCTGACCCTCTTTTGTATTTCGCTTGTGTTTTTCTCTGCTCTGCTTTGTGTGTGCGCGCGCGTCTATTAACGGATCGGAAATCACGGACCCTTTGTTCGTTGGCGTGGAAATATCATTTCATATTCTGTATTCGTACTGATACGATTATTGCCGTAACGTTTCACTGATCCGAAATGCTTTATGGGGCACGGCTGCGCCTAGGGATTTCGCTTCAGCGGTATTTTCCTCTTGAGTTCACTCTCATCTCTCTCTCTTTTAAAAATAATGTTGTTATGATATGTTTTGCGAAACGCACACACACACACACACACAACCGTAATCTGTATTCCTCAACTTTCATGTATTATTACTTTCAGTAGTCACTGAATACACGGTCCACATCACATTATTACTTTACTAGAAATATTCAGATATAAATGATATGTCAGTTAGAAATGTATCCATGTAAAATATACAAAATGTATATACATATTCATAGTTGTTGTAGAAAAATTTAACTGTTAGATGTAGGTAGTACATTTATTACTTGTAGTCATAATATTAGTCATAATACAGTCGTATTGCCCACCGATGCTAATATCTTCTTTTTCTCGTTAAGCAATGCCAACAGCGAACATCGATTTAAAGAACATAAAGATGTCAGCTTCACCCACGGTACATTTTTTCGGTGCAATTTTACCACGCGGCTTTTTATTACATTTTGGTTTTTATACGCGTAGCATATGGTAACGGGGAACAATACAACCAAAAAGATTAATTTTACACATACACACATCAGCTGGAAGCATAAAACGCTGCCAACTCCTGGTTCCCTCTCCCCTCTGTTACATTCCGAGTGAGATGGATTCTGTGTGTAAAGCAGCCTACGTATAAGCTCATTTTTGCTATTTTAGACCGAGCGGAAAATGCAACAAAATAACTGAAATACCATTTGAACAGCGAGTTGTTAATCACGAGCAGTGTAAACATCTTTATGAAACAGATTTTTTTACTATACTTTTTTATAATCAGTTTTGAGAGGAGAATTTTTCTGTAAAAAAAGTAAACATCTGTATTTTATATTTAGTTTCAACACATATTTTCTGATAAACTACTACATAAACGAAAACACATTTTTTAAATATATTTTTTGGACACATGTTCAGAATTATTATAACAGAACATTGTACAGATCAAGTGTACAAATACTGTTATACAGTTGTATTTGCTAGTGAAATTGATGGAGTATTGCTACAGTAGCAAAAGACTAGGTCCACCACACTAGTAGTCGGAACGATAACGAATAACCATAGCTAACCTGTTATAGGGTCCTGACTATAAGTTATACGGTGACCAGTCGTAACCGATCTCGTTACTGATATATACCTATATATATATTTTGCTAAATAAAATATTGCCACCCCTGTGTTTGGCCGGGAGCCGTGTCTCTACATCGTGATAATGCACTAGGGACTTGAATGTGATATATAAAAGTGGTCGCAACCTCAAACCCTCCCCAAGCACGGACGGGAGTTTTGCGGCAATTTTATTCCCTGCCCGCGGTCGAAGCACAGACGTAAAATAATGGAAAAACAGGGACGCTCGGTTGAGCAGCATAAACAATAAAACCCTTGATATTATATATATATATACATCGTGTTGTGTAGACACGTGGAAGCTGCTGACTGTAAACCCCTCCCCCTCCACGTCATTTCATATCCCGAGGCACACACACACACACACAGTGCCACATTCATCCGTCTTAAAGTTTACCATTTCAAATGCGGATTTGTGTTGCTTTATGCGGCTCTTCCCTTCAGCATAGCTTTATCTCTGTTTTTATTTTTGTACATTTACTTTGCTAAATGATTTCGTATGTATTTTTTTGATATGGAAGATTCATAAGATACTGTCACGCTACATCAGTTATCTGGGCTAACATAATTTAAAATTCAATTGGTAATTGTGAATCCAATAATTCATACAGAAAATAACTTGGTAAAACACCAACTGGATAAAAATAGAACATAAGTATATTATCAAACTGATACTTCAATATATGAATAATGTGATGGAAAAAATAATATATTAGGTCGTAATATATATTTATGGGGTTTACCATGTGCTTCTAATATTTTACCCGTAAAACATATAGCATTAGCCACAATTATTGAACCGATACAGTACTTGCGTAAGCAATAATTATGGTATTACCTAAAAAGTAAAAAGTTTTTGACCGGTTCTATATTTGTAACTGTCTATCCAGATGTTTTGTAATATAACATAATTGATGTATTATTTATTTAAAGACAAATACACATTCGGAATGTGAGTGACGGAAATCGTTTCGAATTCCGTGGACACATGTTGACCGAAACGAAACAGTAAACGGACGCAATTCCATCAATTCAACTGCTCGGAAGTTTTACGCCGAATTGAGCAGGAAATTTTGGCAATATACTTACTTCTGTTGCTTCCCATAACGATTGAACGTTCTCAGTATAATGCTTTATTCTCGTGACTCTAGCCCATTTCCCAGATAATGATGGTCCTTTATTTTGATATCATTGTTTTGTTATTTATTATCTGCATTTATTTTATTGTGTACTCCAGGATAAATTATCATCAGCGTAACGAAATGGATGTTTCGTTTTTGGCATGGAAAATTATTTTATATGATAGCAGAAAAATCAGAAATTCTACGTATACACCTTAGCCTTCTGCATCCAATATACATGGTGATACATTAATATGCAAAGTAATTTCCTTAACGCATTTTTGCTGATGTTATACAGTTGACAGTGTAGTTTTATCCCTTAAACATTTCATTTTCTTGATTGCACTGCAACTTATCAGTCCCCATGGGAGTGTGCATGCGGCTTTTGATATATTGCTGTGAATGTATACAGCGGAGTGAGGTAGAGCAACATATGTTTCATATATCAGTAGTGCACGTAACCCAGCTAAACATTCTGTCTCATTCACGTACATGATACTCTGTACAATTTACTTGTCTACGCTTTACTTCGTGTGTCACTACCAGCATAAGAATCCCTTGACACCCTACCACATAGTTGATATTCAGCATCATATTGTTCTCTTATTATTCCATATTTATCATCTTAGGATTCCATAATAATAATATATTTGTATTTATTTCATTGATTTCAAAATAAATTACTAGGCTCCATAGTCTGTACTGTTGATGTAAACATGAAGAATTGAAAAGGTTTTTAATTCCATCCAACCTGAACTTGCTCTTTAATTGTTTCCTGTCGTTAGCACACTCACGCATGTAGTGTGTATGGCTACACGCATTGTACACAAGTGTTGGCGAGGTGGTGGAATTCATAGATAGATAATGTAATTCGCAATACGGCCAACGTACAACTCTAGCATACAAAACATGCTCTCACTGGTCGCCCCTCGGTTGTCGAGGGTAGTAGATTCAAGTACCGTGGCTCTATTACTCGCTAGCGGCCGAAAACCACAACCGCACGGGGCAAACTTTTCCCTGTGCTGTTGTGGGTTGTGTTTTGAACACGGCCCCCTCCCTTGTTTACTGCCGCCTCCAGAGCGGCTCTTTACACTGCCGCACAGCTGTTTCGTACTCGTTCCGCATAAGCCAACGGTGGCTAGGGGGTCGCCATCATCCTCTGCCAGGTCCCCCTAGTTGTTGACCTCAGCTCCGCACATTAATGCTGTTTGTTTCGACCACTTATTGGATTGCCAGCGATGCTGTATATTCGCCCCAGGTTGTATACTGTGTGGAAACCGTAGCCAACGGTTACCGTATTAAATTATCTCCATTACGTTAGTGGATATATACCGCACATGCACTATAGTCCATTGTGGATACCATGAAAAATTTATTTGATGATATGGTGTTACGTACAGGAACCTATAGATTACACAGCACAGACAGATACAGTAATTCCTTAAAACGTTAGCTAAGTTACAAGTGAAATAACATTTATTTATAGTTATAATATTTGTCCGTCACAACCCTGCAGAATAATTATTCATGCACTTTAAACACATAATAGACATTAATACTTTTCTTTGTAAATAGATCAATTGTGGTAATTTTATGCTACATATTTGCTTAACAATTTGTTTAGATTTATATTAGATTATATTTTTTATCCTCTAAATACTGGATAAATAAATAAATTATTGAATGGCAATTGACATGTAAATTTATCTTATCGGACATATATTGAGAGAAAAAAGAAAAAGAAAACAAAACTGTTTCTTCAGCAAGGATAAAGCTGAATATTTTATACTGACGGTGTCTGGGTGTATGTATGTACATCCGATGTACACCCGTATAAAATTTCATGTCACAGACGTGGCCCGACGGATATGGTGCGCGTCGTCTGTCCCTGTGCGCTTGCTTCCATTTATTCCGGGTAAAAGACGATTCCGGGGACCGGATGAAGAGCGGCAACTTCCTGCATTCCTCCTGGCGGGATTCTTATCGTACTCGTTTTCGCGCGGCCGGAGCCGCGGACAAATTCCCTAGAGGAAATAAAAGCTTCATCGACTCGAGAAGCATCGCAGACGAGAAATTGCCCGGAACACACGGAGTGCGCTCGTAAAACTCCGGAGCGTTTCCATGACCTACTTGATCTTGCACGGTGGTCGCCTCATTTACTGGATTATTAACAGTACATTCGGTGGTTGCAGAGCAGCAAGGTTTGCACTTTTTACATGTTTCTTACAAAAACATCCCATACACTTCTGCTGTAGATTACTTGTATTTTCTTCAAAATATCCTTTATTTCTACTACTACATTGTATTCTTGGACAGATGCAATATGTATATTTTTCATAAGGTTATTATTGAAAGCACTTATTTCCAATATTGTATTCTCATCTTTAGCCTCATGATATTTAAGCCCTAATGGTTTCCGTTTTCTGAAATACTGGAATTGGTTTTTACAATAAATATAGTATAGGTGGTTTGTGAATTCGAATTCGGACATACCGTAGTGACACTACTTACAAACTCCTCTTTTACAGTTTGAAGCTACTAACTACACTTCTTTCAGACTCCAATTCTACCCTAGTGACATAAAAATATCCAACCTAGTAACCCCCACTTCAGTATCCTACAATACTACATTTTAACCAGTTATAAAATGCCGTGTTCAAATAAAATTCAAAATGTATTACCTTGTCTGGCCTGATATTCGTTTGACAGCTATTTGAAAATAAAACTGCATCGCGCGTTTTACATCTGCTCACTGATTGGTTGGTTATCTGAGTTTCGTGAATGAGTATATTTGCTTAAAAATCCGTTACATTAATTTAGCTGAAATAATGGTCATCCACAAAACTGATTTTAATATCATTAAATTATTATTCTTTTTTATTGTATAAACTGAACAGTACTCACTAGATGGCGTGCCTAAATTGAATGTTGTTTCTTAAGCGCGTTGTGTTGGTACAATTTGTTTATATTATTTGTTGATTAGTGATCCTGCAACGCATTACTGATATTTGTTGCATGTCAATTACTCGAATTGATTGGAAAATCAAATATTAGACTGTACGGTATTAAAGTATTTAACAGTTTGTTGGTTCCAGCTAAATTAGATATTGGTTTTAGCCAAACAGTTTACCGGTAAACCAGTGGAAACCGATTATTGTACAGCGTATTACTGTATTCAGTGACAATAAATATCGGCTATTTGTAAGAAAAATTATTGAACGTTGAGCGATAGATTCCAACTACATATATAAGTACATTGTCAAAACGAATATCAGAGATGACAATAGAAGAATTAGCTCTTTCTGTTTTAACCAAAGCAGTAACTAATAATAGTCAAGTATTAATTTACTGCAGGAACAACAAGAAACTGTTAGGAAGAATCAAGGCATTCGACAGACATTTCAATTTGGTACTGGAAAATGTGAAAGAGATGTGGACTGAATATCCACACATTGGCAATGGCAAGAAGATGATACCAGTAAACAAAGAACGTTTTATTTCAAAATTGTACCTGAGAGGAGATTCCGGAATAATTGTTGTGCGCAACATGGGTGCACATATGTGAAATAATCTAAAAATCTACTCAACAGTGAATATTATTTTATGTATTGTAAAAATGGATGCAATCAATAAAGAATTATTTTAGTTTATCTGAGGATTAATACCACCCAGTTCTATAGCCTGTATTCTAATTTCTTTGGAGGTTAAGTTTATTCAGTGAACCGCATTTAATAATGTAGATGACCACGAATCACAGGATATACTACAATTTAAAATGATCAATTCTGTACAATTTAGTTACTACTAATACTATTAACATTAAAAATATCGTTTAATATAATAATTAATGCATATATAATGCTCTTATTTACAGAGAAATTCCATTTCTCCTGCTGAACGAAATGAAAAATACAGAGCTAGAAGTCCCCCCGAGCCTGAACACAAGAAAATGAAGAAAGAAGAAAAGGACTTGGGTCATGTGAGTATTTAATTTATGTACTATTACTCTTGGATCCTCCAATAGCTTTATATTTTTATTTCGTGTTTAGAACAAAACGTGTTTATTGGTTAGGAAGCTAACAGACCTGTTTATAGCCCGTTACTTTTATAGATAAAACATAAAACAGTGAGCGACGTTCAACTTCTACGTATAAAACAACGAAGTCATTTATTTTTACATTTAATTTTAGAAATTAAATGCCCGAGTAATAATTTCCAGTTCATTAAATACACATTTTGCTGTCAATTACTGAAATTACATTTTACATATTTTACTGAGAAAATAATAAAATTTCCATTCAAGCAGATCATATTATTTTAGTGTAATTTTATTTTTTCACTTCATAATGTGAATGCAAATATGTATTATTAGTATAATTGAAACTAAAACTGCCTATAACATATATACATAGTTTGCAACTTAAAGTTGATTTCAATAGAGTGTAATTCTTGATGCAGATATAAACGGTTCTGCAATGTTCAATGTTTTTGTGATTTTTATTATTGTGCAACGTTGAATTAACTTTTATGTTCTTTGCTGTTTCGCTGAACTATAACTTGCGCAGTACCTAATGCAAATGTAAACAAAACTGATTGAACTGTAACTGTATATGTAATATTTCGTTTCACATCACGAGTTTTATTGTCTCAGCCTGTTATGGTATTCTGCAATGTGATTGCTTTAAAATCCCAGTCATCAACATTTTAATGGTTGTCCTTGTTCGAGCGCAGAATAAAAGAGTTTATCGTAGTTCCCGTATAATTATGTTTAGACTTCATGAGGTAGAATTCATTTCACGCCAATTTAAAATTCATATTCATAGTAATGCAATGAAATCTGATATTGTTTACAGCAAAGTGACGGTGAGAAAAGTGACCAAGATTTAGTCGTGGATGACGCCTCTGAAGATCCCGTTTCACCTCCAAATGGTACAGCATCGCCAAGAGAGAACGGTATTGATAAACTGTCGACAAAGAAAGAACATCCGGGACCACATAGTCCAAGATCCGGTACCTCTAGTAACGCCTCTACTCCTTCGACGAAGAAACTAGATGGAGAGAAACCCACCACACCAATCTCCAAGTCTGTGACACCTACTTCTGCTGGTTCGGCGGGATCCGGAGCCGGTGGTAGTGGCTTAAAACCGGTAGTTAAACCGCCAACACTCGGACAATATCCACCGTATCTAGCGGGTAATTTAATCTTATAATTACATCTACTAATATAACATCAGAATAATCAAGATTCTAGATTGTGAAACACCCAATTACCAACTGTATTACCATTAGCTATCTGAGTAAAGTAAACTTATATATAATGTAACATATGTGAACACGTTTAATATAATATTATTTTTCATATTCGATGTAGTCTGATTGTAGCAAATACTATCTATCATCTTTTAGTATATATTATTCTTGAGATTAGGCATTTATTTTACTAAATTAAAGCATATTGCCTTATAAGTAAAATAAAATTAATATGAGTTATTTACTTTTATATAAACTATTCTCATTACATTTTTTTATTTGATAATATACATGTATATAAAAGTCAAGTAAATGTAAATAATAGTTAATTACTTGTAGCGTAACTGACTGAATAATCCGTTTTAGGCGCTGGACCACATGAACTGCAAGCTGCAGCTGGTGCTTACGGTGCTCTTCATAATAATCTTCCTCCAGCGTTAAACAGTTATCCCCGACCACCACTGCAAGTGGGCTATGATCCTCATTCACAGATGCGTGCACCTGTAGTACCCGGCCTCGGTGGAATACCCGGCGGCAAACCGTAAGTGCTTTCATGCAATCCATATCAGTACTGTTTATACTAGCAGTCAATTAACATACGTGTATTTTCTTATTCCAGTGCATACTCATTTCACGTAAGTGCCGAAGGACAAATGCAACCGGTGCCTTTTCCTCCCGATGCACTCATCGGCCCGGGTATACCACGGCACGCTCGACAAATTAACACCCTGACACATGGTGAAGTCGTGTGCGCTGTCACCATCTCCAACCCCACAAAATATGTATATACAGGTGGGAAAGGATGTGTTAAAGTATGGGACATCAGCCAACCCGGATCCAAGAGTCCCGTGTCTCAATTAGATTGTTTGGTAAGACCACTTCTACTCTCTCGCAACACTTGGAAACACTTTAGTGTCAACTGTATTAAAACTATATCATAGCTCATAAACAGTAACAAGAATTGTACATGTTAATAGTACAGATATATCAAGGAAAATGTGAGGTAGTTTTACATTTTCTTTTTGTACAGCAACGAGACAACTACATCCGATCTGTGAAACTACTGCCTGACGGACGAACACTCATTGTCGGCGGAGAGGCGAGCAATCTGTCGATATGGGACTTGGCCAGTCCGACACCGCGAATTAAAGCCGAACTGACGTCCAGTGCACCCGCGTGCTATGCCCTCGCTATTAGTCCTGATTCAAAGGTGTGCTTCAGCTGTTGTTCGGACGGCAACATCGCCGTGTGGGACCTGCACAACCAGACGCTGG
>JAGJTL010000112.1:5221392-5258305 GCA_022063505.1 Calosoma granatense
GTACATGTAAAAATTGTGATTACTTATTATCAATACATTTTAGAGCAAAAGAGTAAATAAAAAAGTTGTTCTACTTGTATGAGTGACCACAAATTTTCTATATTTACATGTTATTCCCGATGTCCCAGATGTCATGGGACACCGGTCATATTATACAGGTACAGTGGAATACTTTATAATTTTGCTTCACCGAAACATAATAATCAGTTATTTAAACATATTCAAATTGCCTCTAAAATTTATTCAAACCATTTTTGTTTTTTGGTACTATTATTGCTCCATTTACGTCCTATTTTCGGGAAAAACTTCATTTAAAAGGAAATAGCATTGCTGCAACGATGATAATATTGATCACCATATCAAACTGACAAAAAAGCCTTTTCATATAATGAATTCTTTTAAAGTAACTGACATTCCTAAAAACTTGCATAATTCACGTTTAGCAAATTAAAAAAACATCGTCGCATTTACACCGAAAAATCAGTGCACGAATATATACATTAATATAAAATTGATGTACGTAATGAATATAAAGAAAACTGCAACTTTATTTAAAGCGAATACATTGACACTGCCTAAGATGTCAAGCTTTTTACTAAGCCTAATTATATATTAAAGCAAGTCTAGCTTGGTTCCAAAGAAGTGCTTTTGAAATGAAATACACAAGTTAGTTTCGTAATAGCATACTTGTATAAGGTAAAAATAAATAAAGTTAGCTTAAATTCAATTCATTTTTACTTTACTGTGCGTACTATATAGGTATACAACCATTTACCTTAAAAAGTATTATACAGTACCTTTTTTCGTTTTGATTTCTTGTGAAAAAAAATGAATCTTTATTTACTACATATTGAAAAATTATGTGTTTTATCAATAATAATGAAATTACTAAAATACACACATGCAACTCTGTATCTATTGTTGGGCTACAGTATAAATTTATTCATAATAGTTACTTCTGTGATTTTTGTTTAGGTGTGGTTAATACAGTTACAGTAAAAGTATATTTGTGTATGCTTTTAAATTTACCGCGTTTAGTATGAACTTGACATCTATAGTCAACTTTACGAATCATATGTATATAAACTACCGACCAATAGATGGCACCACATTGACAATTTTTCAAGCGGTACAATATATGCTTGTACATATAATGTGTAGACTAGGCTGCATAACTATATATACTTCACGGCGTTCACCTTATCCAGAAATAAGACCACGTGGTTTTCCAAACAAATAAAATCTATATAGTTTATTTATAAAATGTATGCTTGTTTCATCACTCTAACAGATTTGGTACTCTATTTGTAAAATATCAGCATAGGCACTGCAAATAGATTTAATAGTTTTTATAATTAATCATATATATCTTACTCATGGAAATTTAAATTTACAGTAACAGTTTATGAGTTAATTTTTGATTAAAAGCATTTGTTATGCTATTAATGTGTATATTAAACAATAATAACACGTAATACTTAATATTTAGAGAAATGATATTGTTTAACCACGTGCTTTTCCTTTGTTATAAATTTTACCGGATGTTCGGTATATTTCGTGCCTGTTCGCAATTTTAATAATAAAGTTCGTTAGTCACATGACACAGTGTATCCCAATGAGAACAGTAGAGTAACGCGCGAACCGGCATTATGAAAACGCGCGTGCGCAGTGCGTGGTATGGCGCGCACATGCTGCAGTAGCTTCGGTACCGGCATTGTAATCAGTCAGTTACAAACAAGCGGTGTGTTAACATCAGCTTGTATCACAACACAATAAACATTGCATTGCTTAGGAATCCTAAATTATCGACAAAAGCATACTTATATATTTTTGTACTAAGTGAACCGTTTTTAATATAAATCGTTTTTATGTATCGTATCGTATGAACGTTTTGAAACTTACGTGTGGGCATTAAGAGCCTACATTTTGTGTGAATTTTTATAATTTTATCGTGAAATCGACGACAATCGGTTGGTTATCTGTACGTACATTAACAATACTTATTACTACAATTACCCAGTGGACACACAACGTGCGTGTTATAACAACAATCCGTGCTTCTTCTTGAACATACTACTACTACCTATATCTCATCTTCAACGACAGAATATCTACGTGTAAATTCAGAGCGGAAGATGCCTTCAAGTCTGTTCGCTGATATGGATCGGCAGAACGGTATCGAGGATCAGAGAGCCTTGCAGCTCGCCTTCGAATTGTCAATGTTGGGGTTGAGCGAGCCTATGACATCGGCATCGGAACCAGAGAGCCCCACGGCGTTAAATTCATTCGCGAATACGGTGTCCAGTGTCGGTCTCGACGAGACACGCTCCAAGAAGTCGCAGAACATGACAGAATGCGTCCCGGTGCCCAGCTCAGAGCACGTTGCGGAGATTGTCGGCAGACAAGGTAAGCGTTATCACATTCGTCCTTATGTACCGTGTGCTTATGGGAAACACTTGCACGCGTCAAGTTCACGTTGACTAGATCGTAGAAAGGCCCACGGTGCGTTTAGGTGTGGTTAGGTACGATAAGTTAGAAAATTGAGCTGCCAGTACATCCTTGCTGCAATCACGATACGCACGTTGTTACAATGTACTTGCCTAGTGTGTGTCTGTCTGAATGTGATACTTGATCACTTGTTCATTCAGGCAAGCGGCTCGCTGTACCTTCGATCGGTTATTCGATATACAATATCCGCAGGAAGTGCGGGTGATCATAGCCCCTTGCCATATATCTGATAGCAGCCGTGTGGAATTCGCATTGCTGAATGTCATTCTCTATGTCATTTCTAATTGCATGTTGCAGAATTTACGTAGAAAATCGCTGATTGTGTCGTGTAACGTCTTTATTGACTCATCACAATCATGCATATAATATTGCGCTTTACATTTAACATTTCATGGTCACACAAATGTGAATGAACTAAAGCAAGTTTCTAGATAGCTAGTCATGGAAAAAAATCGTACAATCGTGTGTAGCAGGATGTGGAATCTACTCGATCAAATTTGCTTATCATTCGTACCATCCAGAACATTTATTTTTTCCAATTCACATGCTGGACATTCTTGTCTGTTACAATATGCGTTTATTAGTGTTATTGATTTGTGTTTATTGCAGTTAAAATGTGGATGTGTTTTTCCATTAATCTACTGTTTGAAAAGTGTTGTTTCATCCTACTAAAATTCAAGTGTAAATATAAAAATTATTCATGATGTTATAACCCGTCAGTTTGGAATTTATTCACTTTCATTTCTCACGTAATGTCGACGGAGAGGAGAGGAGAGGAGAGACGACGTTACTTTCGTTGCTTTTATTGTGTGCTTGTAGTATTTTGTTTCTCCTGAGCATGTTGTAGCTGTACGATGCATATTGCAACTGTTATTAATTACAGTGTTATATTTATATATATGTGTGTGTACATAAAATTGTTATTCAAGGTGATAGCATGTGAGAGTATAATCACAATATCATCTAGGTGATTATTTTGAATATTGTTACAATTACTGCTGTTTCTACATGTAAGGGAATGGCACTAAAGTCTCATTAGTATGCGACCTTGTCAGCTTTGCATAATTTAAGATAGTAAAAAAATACCGTGGATGCCGAAAAACCGCGGAGACACTTTCAAACGAGTGATCGTAATTTCGTCGTGAGCGTACACTCGGTATGGGACGATTGTTTTCAGGTGCACGAATCCAGAGCGAATACCTGCTCGACCCGAACGTTGCCTTGACTCTTACGTCGCGAGTTTACAAGGTCGAGAATGCTAGGCTAGAGATCGCGAAGGTTAAAAGACCTCTGTGACGATTATTCATTTGGAACGAGCGTTGTCCCGGAGCAAGTCTCGTCGGTGGTAGGTGGTGGTGGCTGAATCTTCTTCGGGCCGATTTGCCGCGTGCGTGCTCATGTGTGATGTGCATCCGCTCATAAACCTGTCAAATTACTATTTTCGAAATGCCGTGTCGGTTTTTTCTTACGGCTAGGCTGATGGACCCGCCACTATTGTCTGTCGGCGTTTAACAATGCGGTTTCGCCAACGACTGTCTGGGCGCATTTTTAAAAAAGAAAACACGTTAGCCTGTTTTTAAATGATTTCGTCAGCTCTAAATCTACGTGTGCGCAGGTAGATAATTTTACGTATGCCTGTACTTGCGTACCCTGCACCAGATCCTAGTGATTACTTTCAGAAGGGTCTTTTTCCAATGCCGCTCATCGTAGTGGTTGTGGTGGTAGTTGTTGGTTACGGAGGGTTTTACTAACGGTTACTTATTTGTATCGCCCTTAACAATTCATTACCTGGAGTACTGGTGAGCGTGTAAATAAATTACACGGAACACCGTGCACATAGTTCGGTCACATCTCTACACCTATATGGATTAGAAACTTAACTACCTTGACCATTATAAGCAGAATAATGGAATTAGCAGATGTAACAAAGTACTAGAATAGCTACCGTACCTGTAATCCATTAATATTTTACACCACGGGCTTATGCAAATAAATTATATACCAAGGTAGCAGATATTGACATTTCTATAAATAGTTTAAAAAGTGTACTGTGTGAAAATTTGTAATATTTACAAACATGCAATATAATGTTTTTTTTGTTGATAGATATATCTTAATAAAAATATAATAGAGGACAAGGACATTAGTTTATCATCAGAAAAAAAATTGCCGTTTCTTTGTTGCAAGATGTATTTATAAAAAGGAAATATTCTAGTCTCTGAGCAAGTATTTATGTACTAATTGTTGCTGGCTTTACACACTTATTATTTCTATCAAACACGGATTTTTTTATTGTTGAATTGCTTGAATATCGAATGTGTGTGTGTATGTGATGGACATGTTAATAAGAAGCGCTTAGCGTGTACGTTTGCTTTGATGTCTGTCTGCAACGTGCATTTGTTGTCAACAAATAAAACATTCTGACAGGCTGCGGGCGGCCATTGGATTGCATTTTTATCGAATTGTTCTTTCTCTGTAGGTCTCTACTTGTGCCTGTGTTGTTGTCGGTCGAGGTCACAAAACACAAACTCTAAATACATTGACGTGTTCCGCTTTTTTGTTGTCTGCGTTTTAATAACCGCAGTTAAAATGGAAACCGCAGGTTAAGAATTTGCGCTCGCTTAAGACTTGATGGGCGTTCACCCAGAGTGCTTTAACCCCTGACCCTGAAACGTAATTGACCGTTCTTGGTATTAGTATACATGCATACAAATGTACGTACGTACTTACATATAGGGTTGACCAACGCAATCCGTTTCCTTTCATTTTATTGCCATTATTATTTATTCTAATTCTTTCTCATTCTTGTTGTCAACAACGTCTTTGTATTTTTATTCAAATCTTGAAAATACGTAATTGTATATATGGGAGGACATAACACAAACATTGTTTATTGTACTTTGTCTATTCTAATCGGATACATGCATTAGTTTCATGATTTGTGAATAATTTCACTTACTATAAGAATTTTGTATTACGTTATATGTATTTCTTTGATAAAGGCGTGGTCTTAAATATACCTACATACATATATACATATTTCTTTTATACGTATATCAATACTGCCAGATGACTTTGTCGATATATGTATTTCTCGCTTTGCACTCGTACATTCATTTACAAATTCCGCGTATACCTACGAAAATAGAAAAATATAGATTGAATTATTATTGTTACACACCAGTAGGTTATTGCGACATATGAAGGCAGGGCTTTTGCTTGGCTTTAATTTTTATTTTGCAAAAATGTTTTGAATTTCTACGCCCACTGTAGTTCTGCGAATACATACGTACACATGTTAAACATACATATATACAAATTATTATTGGTACAATGACACCAAACCATACCCAGTTTGGCATGACAGTAACATTACTGAATTATTGACCATAGTTTTACCTGTTTAATCAAGATATATTTTACTAATACGTCATTATACAGGAACAACAATGATACAATAGAGTGTTTGAAGGTGTTTTATTTACTTGAGACTAGTAGTGTCATTGTTTGCTCGGTGTACATGTTACATTGGGAACGTTATATACATGTGTAGTTGACAAAGTTGTGTATAATTTTTGAAATAAGGATGTTGTCCATTCATTGTCTGTAAGTGTTATTACTCATTTCATTAGCGCGGCCGCGCGGGAAATCGCCGGCGGGGTTATTGGCCTTGTACACAGCGTGATAAGGTCTTGTTTTCCATGTCGCCGAAGACAAACGGTCCGGTATATAAATGATAAAAAAACGCAGGTGTTATCCGTCCTTACAATACCTATATAGAGTGCAGTCGTCACAAGAAACTCGCTTGTTTATGTACGTTATTATTTAAGAAACAATTAGAACTCTCACCTTCAGACTATGTAAATGTTTTAATTCGTATTGCGTGTGTAAGTGTAGATAACAACGTCAGTCCTTCTCTTATTTCTCTGCAATCATTAACCCTTGTATGTACATTTCGTTCTGAGAGCATATTTCTTTCTTTCAATTTCTAACCTGATACATTTATGAATTTAAATTTGTCACGGTATGAAGTAATTGATTTGGCCTGCTCTAATTTAACTAAATGTCAAAATGATGTAAATTGTTGTTATATTTCGTTAAGCGAAAGAGTACGTAAGTTGTTTTGCCACTTTGTGCCCGTTCCATTAACGGCACGTGTGTGTGTTTGTTTATCACAACGGTGTTGCTGAAATTCCAGATATATAAATCACCTAGATAATTTGTAATTAAAATTTGAAACGTTAATCACCTAATGACCATTAGCAGCAGTGTTACTTGGTTGGTGTAAATTGGCGGTAAGCAAATAAGAGACAACATGTAACGGGGCAATATTGACGGTATATTACTTCATCTCGGTTATTGATAACCTTTTCGACAGCTGATGTACGCAACACATTGTTGTGACAAAGGTGTGAGCGCGTGTCGCATCGCCTCGTCCATCGTTGCCTAATATTTCGTCGTCGCACTTCGCTTGTTGACCAATAAACAATAACCGAACCGGTCGTCGCAGATTACCGTAAGATATAATGGGCCAAGCGCCCGTGATGGGTGCAGGGGGTCCACGCAAAAATATCAAACGTGTGCCACACGTTATGTAATGCTTTTTAAGTTGACCTGTACGTGGCTAAATAATTAATGAGCGAAAGTTGAAATCAACACTGACTGACTGACTGGCTGGCTGGCGCACACACATGAGAAGGAGGCTTTGTATTGTCTGTTCGTTTGTAATAATCCACGTAACCGATCATATATACACGGTACCGAGGGTTGCATGTGTGCATGCATGCATGATACATCGTCGTCTCACTGTTACGTATTTACTCTGTGTAAGTCAGATGCGCATGCGCACACACATGTTACTTAACAACAACTTTACCATGTCTCGTTCCATCATCATACAGAGATAATCACAAAGACCTACTGCTATATTACTTATGTATAAATGTCGAATTTCTAAGAGATATTTATTGATGAATAATATCCGTACTTGAATCAGTGTATAATTAGTTAATATTTTTAATCAGTAAAGTGTAAGGCTGTATATAATAATTTTCATAAACATTAATTTACAATTCCATGGAAGATATTCTCACTCATGGATAAAGTTATTATATTTTGATGAAGTTTTTATTTTCTTCCCGAAGGTAAGCGTGAAACAATGGCGATGATGATTATTTGTGTCTGACCTCTTTATGGATAAATTAAATGAATGAAAAAATTATTCTATTGTTTCCGAGACTGGTGGTCACTTGTCTGTAGTGTTATGTAAATAATTGTATGTATAATGTATATAACATCGTCCCATATAGCTACTGGGTCATTGGCGGAGCAAGTCTGCTTTTTGTGAACAGCAATTATTCATTAATATTTCAGTGTATAATAAATATTAATCTAATTATATATGCGTGTAGGCCCATATTCGGCGGGACGTTGTTGAGTCACACAGTAGTGTATATTTCATAATGTCGAGTTGAAAGTGCGTCAAGTGTTGATATGTTCAGACATCTCACACTGACTACTGTTTATTAGGTCACTAGAATTCAAACAAGGGATCCCGAAATAGACCAGATGTAACCTATGAAAATTTCAATTATTATTCCTCTATGTAAATACCATGACATGGTTCATGTATGATTCATTCTTACATACGTATATGTACCTACGTGCGAGTAGATTTCTCCCAGTGTATTGCACTTTGTTCCAATGGAAATGTGTATTGGTCCATTTGTTAGCCTGTATGTATGTATGTGTGGAATTCTCCGCACTCCGAGTATCAGTGATATGTAGTGAGTAGATACGTTTAACGGCTCTATAAAATTAATTAGTTCCAATACTCGGAATCACTTTTCTGTAAAATTTTATTATCGCAGTTGCGTTCTAGTTCATCGAGCACGTTTAATTTTAATATATTAATTCGGTGCCGATGCTCTCGTTTTTTGTTAAATAATATCAATTACATTGACTAATTAGTATGAATTTATGTACTGCCAAGTTACAGTTTAAAATCATACGAATTGTTTTGTGTACTTCGTACAATGAGATATGTAGTTTAACTGGTTGTATGTGGAGAAATTGGTTTGTTCAATAAAACGAACGGTGATTCGGCGGATGGTACGGGATGTCGTTAATTACAAGTCTGTGTGCAGTTCGTTTCTTGTTCCCATGTTAAAGGTTGCTGTGGAGGGCGGGTGAGTCGTTACGGGAATGGAACCATCTGTTTGGGAAGCGGCTGCACACGCACGCTCCAACAGGAACACGACGTTTATGTACGTGAAGCCAATTCCTGTTTAGTTTTTAGGTAACGTTGTACACCAGCGGCAAGGGGAGATACAGTATGACAATTCATTCTAATATAACTGATATATGTGCCATGTTCGATACATGCACCGCGAAATATATTTTCTAGTTACAAGATCCTTCTGTATACGTTCATCCGATTATTATATATAGTGATATTACTGCAGGTAGCACATTTGTGTTCATATATAAACCAGTTACTGTGGGAATTTCATTCGGATTTCAAGTACATAAGAATTCCGGAAGTCTGTAACACAATGTTCTGTTGATGTTGCAGTAAAAAACATCTTTACCTACGTAGTTTTTATGTTCGGTGCTGCTCAGGTCGCACGAACGCATGTATTTGTACTGTTGTTACCTACAAATACACTACACACCGACACCATTATGTATTTGAATCTTCTTTTTTAGGTACTTAACGTTTAAAATTGTTTGCTCTATCTATGTTTACTGGTTCTTTTTTCTCTCTCTCTAAGACCTATCACATCGGTTACAAAAAATTAAAAGATATCCGAGATATATATATGTATATACGAAGGCAGTAGAAAAAAAAATTTTTTAGTTATAAACCATTATCATATAGCATTATGTTATTTTCCAAGTAAACAATAGTTGTTTATAAAACGAATATAATTTCATTCTTTTTGTTAGCATACAACACCGAACACTGGATCATTAAAATCATACATAAAGCAGTTGAAACTACACGTAATAGTGCGCATTGTGGTCGATTATGAGCACATGATTTCCGGACCGAATTCATTACACATAGTCGAGTTCATATGCACGTTTCTAACGCCTACCTGCGTTTTGTTATCTTAACATGTCATTGTTGATAGTTTTAGGTCAGTCCCCGTACTACCTAATCTCAAATTCGCATTCTGAATCTGCGATCTGTAAACCAGAGAGTTGGTAGCACAAACAAATAGCATGTGGGTTAAGAATGAATTTATACCGCCGGTACGTACGCATTAACCTATATTAATATTTCATATACACTGACTGACTTTCACATATATACATGTTATACTTCAGCGACCGACTCCTCAGGTCAACAAATTAAATTACATGTAGATGAGGCGGCTGCTGTTGATGGAGTATTATTATTTTTTATTTATATACTCCAGAGGCTTGTATAATACTTTGTCTGTTGGACCTTCGATATAATCATCAGTGTGGTATAATATCAGTGAGAAAAAATTGCGACCTCTTTCGGGTTGATAAGCAGGCGTCTGGGGGCTGTGCCCCTGAGAGGCAGCTGGCCGGAAGACCGAGCGCCATGTGCCGTCCAAATACAAGCTCACATGCAGACCTCCACCCGTCGTTTCGTTAGTCGGTTAGTCCAAGGCCTGTCGCACAGCTGGCTTTACACTAGGCAACTATAGTCTTCGTCAGCACCACTGGCGGCACCCTGTAACACTCTACACACAACCACCATACGTACAGGCGCGCGCACACACCCGCCTTTTTATTCTATCTTTCCCTAGATAATTTCTTTTTTATTAATCTCGTTACGCTTATAATGAACACACGCATACATACGTCCTGTTCGGTTCCATTCGTTCAACTTTTTTATACATCTCAACTTGACATGTGTTATACAATATAATAATAACGTTAAGATATATAAATACGGATAGAAATTTTACTAAAGACATTTTGTTACAATTGCAAATAGAATACAATGTTTGTCTATGCAAATCGTTATTGCTGCGCTGGTATTTTTTCTAAAGCCAAATGTGAACATTTACCATGCTATTAGCAATTCCGATGCTTATGTGTGGCATTGTGGCATGGATCAATGTTTGGTCGCTAGCTCTCAGGGTTGTCTACCAAGAATGGTTCGCTGTATAA
Source organism: Calosoma granatense (assembly GCA_022063505.1). NCBI lineage: Eukaryota > Metazoa > Arthropoda > Insecta > Coleoptera > Carabidae > Calosoma > Calosoma granatense. The sequence goes on from JAGJTL010000112.1 coordinate 5,232,052, forward strand.
GCAATTTTCTCCCATTCGTTTCTCGTTTACCTCCTTGCGCAGGAACCTAACAAAAGATTCAGCACAATTCTGTTCATTCTTCAACGTATACTTGTATTCTTTCCCCATCTGTTACGAAGAGAATATATGTGTCGGTACGTAGCAGTGAAATAAAACGCCGAGACTTTTAGAGCGCCGTTCCGAAAATTATAATTATGTAGCACTGCTGGGGTGCGTGTTATATAGTTCTTTTTGTGTCAGTATTCAGAGCATTTTCATTGTGTACAAAATTCTGCGGTTACATTTTTTTATGCGATATAATTAAGGAACATGTGTTCTTTCGATAGTATCAAATTTTCGTGATATTAAATTCGTTGCTTTTTTACACCCAAAAGGGTTTTGTGTAACCTGTTTTCATGAAAGTGTACACAGTGCACATATGGTTCATACCGTGCTGCTGTTGTTGTGTTGCACAACGTGTGGGCTTGTGTTGAAATTGTATCGTCGCCTGTCGTTCAGTTTAAACTTTACTTACGCTTCATTATCATCAAATAAAAACCTTTTGTAAAAAATAATCCCTACATAACGGTTTATCCAGAGCGAGTGTTAACAATAGGTTCACTCGTCTGTTGGTAATTTCACAAATGAAATATTAAATTGAAACATTTTTCCCGGAAAATATGCAGAAAATATATTGTTATTTCATGGTTTGAACTGAACTTAATAACAACATATTATCATTGTAATATTATAACAGTCTGCTTATTACAAAAATAAATTTCATATTGGTACCATCAGGAAATAATTGTAAAGCACATATTATTGTCTCTGAACAAACACCCTGTATATTTGCATTGCACACTTATGCGGGCGTAGTATTTTTCACACCGTAAGGAACAAAGACACGTGCAAACATGTCTGAACGTTGTGTGTGTGTGTGTGTGGTACAAACTAAAATGAGTTTGAAAACGATGTTTTGTCTGGTGAAACAAATGCCTATACATGCATAGCATCGTGGAGTACCTACAGTACTACTTGTCATTTAATTCGCAGGTCACGCGTTACCTTATTTACCAGAGAGAGCGAGAGAGAGAGGAGAGATATTGAACATTGAAACCCGTTTCATACTGGGAATTGCTGTCTGATTAAAGAAATCCTTTATCCTTGACGATAAATGTTTACCTATACACATGCACACCGGTTATTCTTGTCTCTTGATGTTCTTGAATCTTGACCACGCTCAACAGCTATTTCTGTTCCACTATTCTGTTAACTGGAAATTTATTACTTGCCACGTATACAATAGTATCCATTTCACTCTCAAGTATAGTGAAAAATGTATTTTTAGATATTTAAAACAACAATCATTCCATATTTGTAATTATATAAAACAGTACATGTACACATAAGGATAATCTACATTTTGTCTTTTTTTTCAAAGTTTAATACTTTATGTTCTTGTTGATAAATGAGAATGTGATATTTCCTTTATGAATTCTTATTGGAATTAAAACACAATAAATAATATACAGTTATTGTTGATTAATTGTCTTGCTCTTGAGTTGGTCTGAAAGATCAATATTTCTTTTATAACTACGATGGAATTAAATACAATATATTATTTGCTTTCAAATGTATTCTTCCATTGTTTTATAAGTTTATTTTGTCAGAATACATTATTTTTGTATATCCGCATAAAAAAGATTACATCACATATGAATTATAAAAATATTAATTGTCTGTACAATTTGGATATTTTTATACATTTTGTTACAAAAATAAACTCGGTTTCATGGTAAATAAACAGTTGCGTTACATGATATGTAGCATGTATAGATAAGAAGATAAGACTTTTGATGATGGCAGTGTTGCTGCTACTTGTCTCTGCAACGATAACTTCTTGTTCTACAGACAATTTACGTATGTCTTCGTTTAAACATTTCCAGTGAAATGTTATGAAATATTCAGTTAGTGTGTATGATGTTGTTTTTGTTCTCAGCGAATGGTTGTGTCTGTCGGTGCTTTAGTATCGGGTTATCGAAGCTACCCTGGGCTTGTTCAAGGGTCGCACCGTTATTTCAACATCGCATCTGTTTTTAAACCGGGTTTAGGATGGTGTAGCCGAACTTTGTGTAACATAACTCGACTGTTTAACGGATCCAGTAGTTCTCACAAATATTTATCACTAGTTTCTTTACGTGGATCTACGTAGGCGGTGGAATGTCAGTGCCACATGTCCTTGTTATATTTTTTTATCCGCAGTTATTTCCGATGTCTTTGGCCTTTGGTAAATAAGTTAACGCATATTATATATTTTTCATAACGCGTAGATAATTCATTGCGTTTGGTTGAATTTTTGTGTATGTTGGCGGTGAAATAGTTTAGTTTAACATGCATTCTGTGTATGATGTTTAGTTGAGTAGCGATAAGCGTAGGTGTGGGAAACGATAAGATAATTTCTCGTCCCAACTTTTGATGCACCCACGAAGTAAAATATTCTGTTTACCAAGATACCGTTTCATCTGTAGAATATATTTTGTATAAATGTATTATAACCAGATGTATAAGTTTACCAATCCACTGTAAAATTATCGAGAAAATTGTACGTTGCAAACGCTCCTTTAGAAATTGGAAACCGTGGAATGATAGAGCATATTTACTAACAGCTAGTTACAAAATCTTATCTTACAAATATAAGGGTACGACAGAGATCCACAGACCCTGTGGTGTAGACCGAAATTTTCTAGAAATTTCTGCTGTGACGCCCATAAATATTAACACAGATGCAGATGCCAGATTTTGGAATATTTCTCATTCCATTAAACTTTGACTAACATGATTCGTCTGCTTTTTTGTGTATATATATAAATAACTACAACTATTAATTATTCTAAAATGAAATTTAATATTCATATATATTTAAAATATATACTTTTATGTTAAATTTATCTATAAACACAATTTATTATTATCAAGATCAAAGAACCAACATATAATTAAGTCTGAAATGTTAATAATTGTTTCGTTAATTAAATTAATTATTTGAAGACTACTAAATTACTTTCTAACATACAGTCTGTCTATAGCCTTGAAATTTTTTTTTGTTTTTCATGGTCGTATGATTATTTAGGCATGTCTTGGATGGATGTAAATTAAAGAGTATTTCCACAGTAATTTGTTCTTAAAAATAGAATTTAATCTATTTTTAATTTAAAAGCGTGCATATTGTAATTATGAGTGACAAAATTGATTGTCCATTAATTAAAATAATGCTTTATGCATTCTAGTCTGATTTTGAATCTATTTTGTATTATTAACGTAATACATCAATATTATTTGAAACAGGATATTTCTGTATTTGTAGGTATGAACTTAAAATAAAAAGTTTGAGAATCATTCATATTTTACATTACATGGAGGCTGACGCATTCCAGTCGTCAATTTAATATTCTAGTCACATTCGTCTGGGTGATGTTTGAATCTTCCAAAAACACTTTAATGATGTGGTGTTCCTCGAATCCAGGAAAGTTCTTGTGCTTCACAGAGCCAGCCATAACAAGAACTAAAGTAAGTGAGTCAAGTGGATCGTATCGAGAACGTACTCATGATACAAAACTATAACAAGAGCAAGTCCGGGGTAAAACGCGGGCTTTCCTAGACACACGACGTGGCGTGGGTGATGGTCTGTCTCTCTATGTGCACACTCACACATATACATAAACACTCTTTCTCTCCTAGACTCGCTCACTCACTGCACTAGTCATTGAACAGTGGCCTAGGTCATGGCTAACCGTAAACACTCGTCAAGTTGAGACATACGTTACATGCTCTTACTTTATTAAGTAACTCGCGCGAGAGTAACATGTACTCGTTACAACGTGTGGCAGATTGTAGGTCAACGGAGTGTTGTTTTAGATCAGACTTACGTTGCAACAGCTCGACACTAACGCAAGCACGTGCATTAGAAAGTGATGAGACACACAGGTACGATATAATATATCTCAACCTGTACGCTATGTATATTCAGTACAACACACACACATATATAACTTGTAACGTACTAAGGCTTATTATGAACTAGTATGTTTCATGTGTGTGTGTGCGTGTATGCGTCTTGTCGAGTTGGTAAGATTCATGTTCAGTTTCACACGAACCTCGGGACGGACGGTGTTATGTTGTAAGGGTATTGTTTTAATCAAGAACCATAAATCACGAACAACTGACGTCTTTGTCTAGAAAAATCAATACAAGAACGAATATTCCTATACACATGTATCACTTATACCAGCTGTGTTCAGTTTAGATTCGGATTAAAAAATTTATTATTGAGTATCATAAAATATTTATTTAGTATTTTACTTCAATCTGTGTGAAAAAAACTTGCAATCTTAAAAACAATGAATCAAATAAATGACATCACGCCAGTGTTAATTTATTCTGAAAAAAAAAATGTAGAATCATAGAATATATAAAAACATATTGAATACAAATTTTCAAACATAAATTTAACAGCAAATATTTTAGTTACTTACATATAAATTCATTGGATATTTCTAGTAATACATTTATTGAGTAGTTACTTGCATTGAACCATGATGTATGTTATTTTTCTTATGTTTCACAACCTTAAGTATGCTCTTCGTGTGACCTACTATGAAGTAACATTGTGCTAAGAATTAAACAATACATTGCCCTTGATACTGCCGTAATACCAGTTAAACATACGCCAAATTAACGGCAAGGTAACCAATGAAATATCATCCAATGTTAGCATAACCTTACTTAATTACAAAGAATTTACCAGCAATTAAAAAAAACACGGACACCATAATTATGTTCATTATATTATAAAGATCTATGTTTATCAAAAATCTAGCTGAATATATTACTTTTAAATGTTAGTTTTATTTCCTATAATTGCAAGAGAGCCCCGGCCATGTCATGATAATTGTGATGAATTCACATGCTCGTCGGCAGCATACAGACACTAGACAATTTCATGTTCTATTGTGAAATGAATGGTTCATACTTGAAATACGTATACATTATCATGTCTAAACGTCATATTTTTTCAAGTACGTTATCATTCTTGAACAAATATTCATTTTTATTGCAAACAAATCAGCATTTTAATTTTCCCTTGGCATACTTAACCGTAGTGTCGTGTGTGTGACCAACATATTATACACATATATATTACTCAATCGTTTATCGTTGTATTTACCTTCAGAAATGTTTATATTTGCGGAAAATGTTTATTTTTATTGACTTATGTAGTACATATACTTGACACACACACACCTGCAGCATAGAATACAGTAGAAATATTCTATATTAACAATTCATAATATTTATATTTAAGATACGCATGCGCAAGGTACGTACATGTAATTCCCTGTACTTGATATATGAATTGATTAATGTAGTAAAATTAGATTAATTACTGATGAAGACAAGCATTCTATCTGGCCGTAATGAAATGGTTGTCTGTAGAGAGAGAGAGAGACGGGCAGAGAGATGTAAGATGTTCGAGAGTGTTCTGTGTATGTATTGTGTTGCTGTTGAACACGAGAGTTGAATGAAAGTGAACGTCTGCCGGCGCTGACTGACTCGCTGGCTGCTTACTTGGGTTGGTTGCTTGTGCTTGCCTGTGTTTATACACTACTACATCTATGTATGTATATATGTATGTGTATGTGTACGTGTGTGTGTGTGTGTGAAGCCGACCTGTAACAGCGAGCGAGTGTTGACTGGCTGCAACCGCACACTCACTCTCCTTCTTCGCTGACACCGTGCCCGCCGTCGGGATGTTGAACTAGGTCCGTCTCAAGGCCTTTCTGACTGAGACGGCAGGAAGTGCGACGAAGACAGACACAGTGGAATGCTCTCCGGCGAACAAAGAACCAACCAGCATGCCGCACATATATGCATGTGCATCCTCGATACGAAATATGCATCGAGCGCACTCAATTCAGTGTGTATTAATTTGTTTGGTGGCCACTGATTTAGCGGATCATATAATAATTGCTTTGTTGTACAGAACAACTATACTTAGTTGAATTAATGTATGTATGTATGTTGATGAATTAGGTGTCTTCACCGTACCGCGAAACAGAATAATGGAATAACCTATGTCTATTGATAGATTACATGCCGTGCAAAATTGATATACCTTCGGATGGCTTTCTTTGTTAGGTGAAGCCGGCGATTATTAAACACATGCATTTAGTTAATTGAATAGCTAATGCCGTTTCGATTATGTATTTTAGAATGAAAATAACTAATGTTCAGATTCAATCACTGTACGATCGAATAAATAGCCGTGTAATATCCGTCATTTATATCAGATAATTCATTTTATATATATATACATATAATTCAACTATGTTATATTACTAATAACTAATGTATACTCGTTTATTTACCATGCGTATATAAATAAAAAAGAATAATTGTTTTTTTTGCAAAAGAGAAATTTGTTATTTTGATAAAATTTAATAACAAAATGAGTCCTGTACAAATGGAAATTTACTAAAATGCCTAAATTTTTGTCAAATTGGAGCTACAGCACCGAATAACGATGTAATTTATTCGGTCTGATTAGTTTTATTTTACTAAAAGAATTAGTACAATTCTATGTGGTTCTGTTGTTAATATTTCCTGCGTATTGATATAGAAAAAGAATGTTATAATGTTATAATACAGTTCTTGATAAACATTCCAATATATATTTCAATCTAATTTTATAATGCTTACAATCATATTTCAGTGCCATGTTATTTTGAGAAAGGAAAAAACAAATGAGCAGCTATAAATTATTCCGCTTGTATATTGTAAAGGGCAGACCATTAACATTGTTATCTCGAAATTTTAGGGTAATAAATCTGAATTATCTGATTGATAAAACGCGCTAGTTAAGATGATAAACACGAACACACAAGCACACTTCTTAAAATTCATCTACAAGCATCTAGTATAAATATGTTTCATATTAAACACTGATTTTCACTAACATAAATACAAACAAATTGTATATCAAATGGAATGAGAATAATGTAACATTGGAATGAATAGATCTGTAATTGAAACAAGTGTTCTAACACTTCCTTATCCGGATATTTGGTAGTAATTTATCACGAGTACCGATAGATAGATATATAGATTAAACTAATTAGTGCTTCCTCTATATGGGTGTACTTTAAATAATACATCCTGTAAAATGTGCAGAGTGGTTATTAGAATTTATTGCAGTGGCCATAGCAATGGTCGTAGAACACAGTACCTACATACGTATGTTATGTACATATGTGTCTCTAGTCACTTAAGCCGTGTGAAATTAAAACTCATCTAAATGAAAATGGATACATGAAATATTGTTTAAATATTATTAACAAATGCAAATTTATAAATATACACTATAAAAATCAATGAATAATAATTTACATTTATGTTTAGAAATTTGTCTGCATTTTGATAATTAATTCTCTCGCTTAATTAGTATATATTATTTGTGTTGCTTAATGTAATTACAAGGATTATTTGCCCTTGTGAATGCAGCTTTTCGGGATTTAAAAGGCCGAGCGGAAGGAAACCTTTGAACATTTTCCTTGTATACGTATCAAATGTAAGTCCGGAAACCAGGCTTTGTGCTATCGGTTCTATATTACAGATACAACACATTACATCTAAATGAAGCAGATATTTAATTATTTCCAAACTTTTACGCTTTATTTTAATAATTTGTACATAAATACAAAATATACTAAACTTTAAACATTTATAAAATCACAAAATTTTATTAATATCTACTTATAGTCGATTAACTCCAGAAAAACTGAATACAAATTGCTTATTTCTGTATTAAGAGGAAATACATATTAACAAATTAAAAATCAAAACTGTCCGATTAAGATCAGGTCTCAGATTACCAAGGCCTGTTACGTTTTATCGCGTAAAATCGAAATTTGTTTAGGAGAAAATGTTTCATAATTTATGCGAGAACAATAATTTATAATGAGCGTATTATACATGAAAGTATATCAGATAATATAAAGAGTGTTAATTGATCGTTAGTATAGAAATGAACTGTACAAGTGTTAATTCTATACATTCCAGCCAGTTTAATGCCTGATATTTATCTTTTATATATCTATGCATTATGTATGTATCAGAAAGTTATTCTACTTTATCCGTGATTCAAAACACATTAGAATATGTGTTGTTAAACCAAGTGTCTGTGTGTGTATATAGAAGTGAAATAGATACAGAATTAGTGTCTCTATGTGCGTGTAATACTGCAGTAATATTTTTTCTATGGTTTCCCTCGCTTGTGAGCTTTGAAATTTTCCCTCTATAATGGAGAATGGCGTGTCGTTATTCATCCTTGACAGGGAACGTATGCATGGCAGAAGGTGAAACACATATTCAGCGCTTTATTATCTGTTATCAATGCAGTGAACAGCAAACAGTGATAGCAACCGAAACCAGCTGCACGCAATGTAGGTAGCTATGACATATACATGTGTTCTGACAATATTTATACATACGCACACATATGCATACGAAGTGTATCAACATTTGGTGGAAACTGTTATCTATATTTGAAATGATTTGTCTCTTAATGTTCACTGATACAATGTATTGAATAATGTACGTACACACAGCATGAATGCGTTATTATTTGTATTAAAGTGAAAATTATTGTCTTGTGAAATGTGGCTGCTAGTATACACATTTTTTCTTTTTATTTCTCCTACATGTGTGACCAAAACAGGTAGCTATGTTTATATAACATATTCTTGTCATATTGCTGATAAATAAGAAGAAAACAATTTATTATGACTATAATGATTTTGTTTTACATTATTTATGTGCGATTTGAAGTGCTAATGTATGTTTTATGAGTAATTATTACGAGAATGACTGGTATTATGTCTGTTTCGATTAGATTTATTGCTGGTACAGATTTGATTTATAAGTAATATAGAAACATATATTGAAAGTGAAAAATTATGGTAATCCCGTTGATAATGGAAGGTGGTACAAAATTTTTTTACTGGATAAAATTAATTGATTCCTAAGTAGCAGTACAAATATAATATTTATACATGTCGAAATTGATAAATATATTTCTCGTTATAAATGATAATTTTTTTTAAATTTCCGGTACAGTCATCGTAAGTCAATTTCAAACACATTTGGCATCTTACCATTGTTGATTGTTTGTGTAGTCAGAGAATATAAGATTTAGCAGTATAAACATCCTATTATACTGTTCCAACATAAAGGATTTTATTTCCTGTAAATATGACTTGTTTGGCATTGGTAATGTTATTTATGTAAAAATTACATTACATATTGTAGAATTATATATAACTATACATATTGGTATAAATGTTGAATTATTAGTGAACGAATTACAAATGTATTTATAATTTTCCGTTTGCTTAATATTAGTCTGGCCTTGTGAAATAAATCGTTAAATGAATAAATTTAAAAATAGCACAGCAAAAATCCATAATAGCAGTACAATTGGAAAATTTGTTGTTAAAGTTAATAGAATTCTATTTTTAAACAAACAGATAAGTTTTTTCACTATTGTTATCGCGGATATGTAGTATGAAACTACTGAATATAAATATTCTTGTATTATGACTGATTAACACACACTAAACTTGTGTATGCGAATAGCAAATGATTGTGTTTCTTTCTTTTTCATTATATAAAAATATATTTCCCTGTATTTCTGTATTGTATTGTTCTATGTGAGAGACACGATAGGTAGTTGCGTACACCTTACGTGCTAGGAATATTCGTGTGTTAGTGTGCGTATTTACATATGTATACGTGTGTGTGTGTGTAGGCTCGCGTAGTGTTTATATGAAAACATAAAACGTTCATCTACATCACAGGAAGTACAGTCTTTTCATTGCCAAGTGCGATCCTCATTGTATTGTGACTGGTGTTTGCGTGTGTGTGTTGGACTTTTCCTTGAATTAGTATATCTACGGACATTGAACACGAAAGCTAATTGCGCAACTACTCGTGTGTATGAGTACGCGTGCGCGCGCACTCCTCTATAAATATTTAATATAATTATTCACGTGTGATGAGCTGGTTGTGTTATATTATTATTATTATTATATTCTTGCAAAAAATACTTTTACTACTGCCATCTCTTGTCCGGTTACGTCACTGAACGGAACGATACAGATGCTCGAGATATTATTAATTTTATTTCAAGGCGAATAATTCTTTAGGAACGGACAGAATAATTTCACGGTACTCTGAATATTATTTGGCAAAATCCGAAATGCTTATAAGACTCATAAAATGTATTTACTAGTATACAACATTACTGATCATAAAACTGTGATTAAATATGGAGGTAATTTACATTTCTATTGTATATCAATATTTATGTGATACCGATGTAGCACATTATTCAAATTAGTCCCTTTGTAACTTGATGATTTTCATATTTTATTTCATATATACATATACTTGCCCATATTATCGTGAAGGTAAATATCGAATGCTTGTTTATACAATTGTAAATTCTTGTATCCTTGAATGTTTTCATAATTTATTATGATGAGAACTCATTTCGTCGTAATGGCTAAGAAATTTAATGAAACTTTGAGAATTGTCTGTTTAAATTAAGGCCACTGCTTGTTATTTTTGTTTGAATAGGTATTTTTCTTGATCTGTCGTTTGCCAGCCGACCTATATATTTCCATCTTTATTTTTAACGGACCATCCGAATTTCTGAGTGTTAACTGACAGAATATACATATACACACACTACCGAGAACCTTCCTGTGTTTGTTTAACAAATGGGCCTACACAGATATACATGTAGTTCTTTTAGAACGGCAGTTTTCTAAACTAAAAACTGTTATCCCTGCATTTCCTCAAACACACTATGTTTATAATTATACACACGTATTTATAGTTTCTGTGTTTGTACTATGTTATCTCTGTAAAACACTGATAAAATTATATATTAGTAAGTGCTACACTTATTATCTATACTGATTCCTTTTTATCTCTATTTCAATAAGTACCTATCTACTTCATTATCTGTTTTACCAGTAGCCTCGTTGTTTAGCTATCGGCATATAATTTACATGTATTTTTTACCATGATTCCTCTTTTTTTTAGCTAACAGTTGTTTATTTCTGTATCGTTTAATTATTTTCAAGTACAAAAACTAATAATACTCTCGAGTCAAGTAATTTTTAATGTATGTATGTATGTCCATTTCTTAATGACCTGGAGATGTTCCGTAAAATGACTAGAATGCACATTTATAAAGAAGATCGTGTTCGGCGGCGAAGTTTTTACAATGACATTTTCACATCGGGCGAACAGTCTGGAATTGTTTTTGCTCGTGTTTGCTGCGCACACCGTGCAAGCCTCTGCATCAGCCAGACACATTCGTTGCACTGTGTGTGTGTGTGTGTGGTTGTGGGTGTGCGGGCGAGTGCATAGTGTGCTGTCTGGGTTGAACCGGGGGCCCCGGGTTCGGGGCCGAGGCTGATAGAGCATCGCTCTCTCTGTGCACTGCTGACATTAAATATTGCATTTGGCGGACGCGCGCGTGCACGACGGCAGCACTAGTAGCAGCCATGGTGGTGGTGACGGCGGCGGTGGTGGTTGGTAGTGGCGTCCCCGGTGCGGCAGTGCACCGCGAGCGATCACGTGACGTCTGCAGCGTCCCCGACATCGCACCCCTCCAACCCCTCGGCACGACGCTGCAGCTAAATTGTTGCCATGGCAATAGGGGGATGCGGAACATCGCCCTTTCAGTCGCACTCACCGACTCGCTACCACCCGCCCGCCATACCAGTGCTATTCAACCTGCGGTTCACGAACCCCTCGGGCATACACTTGCAAACTCCTGTGAGCATATATCTAAGCACTAGTAACGTAACATTTATATCTATGGTATAAGAGTAGATACATATATATATTGACAAAATATTGGTCTGTAACTACAAATACGAGATTCTTAACAGAAACAAGTTAAAAACGTGTAATTCTGTAATAAGTAAATATCAACTCAAATCTCTCTTGATTCTTTTCTTTGTGACAAAAGTTACTTGTAAATATATATATACTTTGTTTATTAATCAGTACATGAACGAAAATTAGAACAAATACACGTGTATGTAGCCTTGGATTTTTCTAGAACTTCCCTTGTTAGTCATATGTGTGTATCGGATATATAAAAATGTTGAACAGCACTGTACTATATACTTCAGAGCGTGTATGGATCTCTCAAGGACGGCAGCAGAGTAGTTATGGACTAGGGGGTGATGGGGGGGATCGTGGTGGATGTGGATGTGTCCCATAAGGCGGAAGAGGAGCGCAGCGATAGCGCCAGGAAGGAAGGCCGCCCTCCAAGAATGTTGTAATTTATATGCGTATGCCTGTACTACTCTGCCGCAGTGTGGAATTTACTTTTATGCGGATTTCCTGCGCTAAAATTCGTCGGTCGTCGTGTTGATTACATTTAAGGGAATACACTGAAAACACACGAATTCCAGCAATGATTTCCCAAATATCGATCAATACACCAATACATACACACACACACACGTCCTCGAACAGCTAGGCAATCATGACAGTACGCCTCTGCGTAAACATTTTTATTTATCGTTCGTTTCGATAAAATATGTTTCGTTATATTTGCATGGTGTGCCACTGCATGTTCTGAATAAAGTTCACATTTTACAAATACAAGCATGCGGATTTTTTAATACAGAAAAAAAAATGTCAAGCATGCATTACAACATTAATACATTATAAAAAACGTGTATTTTTCTGTAACTGCATTGTGTAAAATAATTCATTACTTTGATAGCCTTAAAATTAAAATTACTCCCAATATAAACGTTTTATTCAGTGAAAATTAGTTTTTCTATTATTTATATTTTTAGAATAGTCTCATAATTTGATTATAAGGAATTTTGTTTACGGTATTTTCAGACGGTATATATTATTAATAGTTACATTGAACTCTCATTTTGAAAAACAACAATGTATAAATTTTCTTCTAGAGGTTATTGCCAACTATTAAAATTTTTGTAGTTCACTGCCATCGTGGAAACTTTCTGTAATACGTAGGTCGTACCTATGTAAACTGCTAAAAATATTTTTTGGCATTTCGGTCCGGAAACGTTTGCTACTTATTTATATTATCTTCCTCAAACATATACGACGCTGATATTGTAACAAAATAGAACTGTTCTGTATAAATATTTGCTACATATAAACGAATAAATTCGTGAGATGTGTATAATGATTTTTAGTATTACTTTCAACTTAATAATTCAATAACTGTAATACATATGGTTAGTTATATCATGAATAAATTCACATGTACATGCTCTTCAAATATCTTAATTGGAACGATGATGTTCATTAATTTACTCTAGCTTCCAGTGAAGTACTCATTACGTGGCACTGGAATAGTAAATAGTTTTATTAAATGGACCGGATGTTGTGGTTTTGCTACTTGCATACATCTTTCAAATGATATCATATGTCATAGCAGGACATTATGAAATATGTACCGTATCTTTTAGATTTGCAGTTTACACGTCTACGTGACTTCTATATGTTATTTAATTACTATCTATGTGTGTTCTATTGTTTCACTGCTTATATAATAATTAATTAGCATCATTTGTTTAAGCACATTGTGTGTAGTTGTACATGTATTTGTACATTCTGTTTTGGATGGTTCGTTGGCTACAAGGGGATGAACAAACTGTCGTTGCTCTGCGGTAGAAAACACTCCGCCCTTTTCGCGTAGTGCGTACGCCTGAACGCGACTAGAACCATCCAATATTGACCTCTCTCTTAGTATACGCATTGACTGCCTACTCTCCTCTCCTCACCAACCCCATGGATATAATTCTGCAGCGCTAGTAACTGCTGTCGTAGGTATCTCAAATATAGGAAATGCAACCTTGTTACTCGCATTAATGAACACCGTCCTTTGATGTTTTGCACCGTAATCAATTGCATTTGCTGCCCAAAACCCTTCCAATATCCGATTTTAATTTGGCTAATTTTGTTTCTATCTTGTTTCAGGTGGGTACCGTCTGTACTTGATAACTGGTGTAAGGAACATCCATACACAGTTGAGTAAGACATGACAACAACTTTTACCAAAATATTCATACTATGTTTCGTTGTTTCAACATTTCATGCAATAAATCAATCACTAATTATTTATAGTTACTTCCTTGCAAAAATAACAACAATTTCCGGTTGTGACTTAAATATTTAAAATAAGTTTCGATAACATCCCGGATTGCAGACAATACCTTTGTCCTCGAGGTATCAAAACTACACACCGTGTTCCGCACGTGCCACCCTTGAGAACGTCGGATTAACTTTTTATAAATTTGAGTCAGGTTTATTGGCACAAGAGAAAGAGAGAGAGAGAGAGAGAGAGACGGGCAGTGGAAAACAATTTTGATATGAATCGTATATTAATCGCGTTACACTAGGGGAACTCGGCAAATCAATATTTACTATGATTTTGCGTTCGCTACTTAATATTGTAGTATGTCAAGGGGTGAATTTTAAGCAGCTATTTTTTTATCTCGCAAAATTAACATAAACGTTATACGTTTTACCCTCGTGTGTACCGAACTCACGTGCCCCACATATATTACATATTCGTCTGCATATGTACATGGCATGTATGTATGCATGTGTGTATGAAGCGCATGCGCCGATGTAGTTAACGCGCTTGCGTGCCTAGTACAAGGCGATTTTCGTTTTATCTGATTGAAATTCTTAATGAGTCTCCCATATATTCGGGTTATGGTCGTCCGTTGGCGAAATTCCGTGACCAATTTACACCGGAGCACGTGCTATTTACACGTGTTCAATGTTCAAGAAGACGTGCAGTACTGTCTGCAGTGTCTTACTTTACGTAAGACATCCCTGACTGTGGACACACACATACATATATTGAATAAAGCAATCGGTACCCGATTTACTTACGTACGCCGTCTCGCCAACTGACTACATAAATTTAACAAATTGACCGTCATCGCTCGCATAAAAACCTTTCAGCTTTCTCATATGAATAAAGTTTGCCATTTTATTGTTATTATCTTGTATAATGAATATATCAAGAATTAAGTAAATGTTTTTATATATTCCTCGTGCAATATAATTTATGATGTAGTTTACTTTGTTTTATGAGATATCAGGGTATGTATTTACTACAAATATATGGTGTGACGCGTGGCCAACAAGACAGGGTGAACAAATAGTTTAATAAATCGATTGAATATAAAATATTCATATTTTACATTATACTTACATTTTAAAAACATGTGACTAGTAGTCAGTTTATTAACCTCGCCAATAGTTTCTTGGCACAATGCCTAATTCACACAAGTTTTCTGTTGCATCATTTCAATATTTTTATTTTAAGCCGTAACATTGTTATACTTCATTAGATTAGGTATTGAGTGAACATTAAATAAAAAATTACAAAAAGTGAATACAATAAATTTTATTCTGGGACTATACTTGTCTTATGCGATACCACGCGTTTCTGATATTGTAAATTTCTATTTGATAATTTTTTACCGAATTATTTCAAAATAAAAAGAATTCTAGTTAAATTAATTTCCTGCATAGCTATTAGCAATGAGAAAAGCTAATCGCGTATGTTTTGGAATAGCCTAGCATGCTGTAGTGAGCATGAAGGATCGTGTAGTAAAGATTGTTCCCGGCTATGCATGTACATATATACATTCTGTAACAAGTACACGCTGACCTTTAAGTTGCACCTGATCGTGTTCTCATTAAACGAACCAAAACAGAGTAAAATCGATTTTGTAAATTAAGCACAATGACGGTCGCTAGTGGAACGCATCCATACTGCATAGTATTATAAAACCATCATATATATATATACATACATACATACACGTTCATACATTATCACGTAGCTACACGTATGTGTGTGTACGTATGTAAGTTGAACAACACAGTGTTACGTAGAGTTACGACGTAGAAAATGATTATACCGCAGCGGTACGGATATCTAGTTAAATATCCGCACATTAATCACAGTATTGCAAGTATAATCAAGAAATTTAGATACCATTACCACGTTTCTGCCCTGAGAACCTCTAATACGTCTTCCTGATTATTCCCACTTAGTTTCATTAAACACGAGAATTAGGAATATTTACCGTATATTCATTTAAGGAAATTACTAATGAATGTTTTGTATAATTACATCTTACAGATGTATAAAGCGAGATATGTTATAAAAATAAAAAGTGCAATACTATCTAATTTTGTTTGCATTGAATGAGTTGTTGTAGTATATCTGCTGTAACGTGCAGTGCAATGATGTTACATCCAGTAGATACGTGTCAGTTTCTTGCTACTTTGGTGGTAGTTATTTTGATCTCATGTGTGCGAGAGATGTGACTTGTCCTCGTCGCAGTGTGTTCAGTATTCACCTGTCTATCTCGTCCAGCCGTACGTCGAGTCGGGACGATAGAAGCGCCACATTGCGACGAAAGACTGCGTTGTTGCTATAACTGGCAATGTCTCGCATACAGATACCTAAAATGGCCATGTGGTTTTGCGCACATATTTTTTTGTTTGTTAGTTTTTCTTTTACATTTCTCAAATACCATTGCGTGCCGCTCTTGATTGTTTTGTATTAAATTAATTCGAATTACTTCAGTGGAAACAACAATGTGACAACCAATGGAATAATAATATAATAGGCTTTAGTTAGTGATTGTATTTGCTGTACATGAAACTTGTTGTTTTCAGGCAATCATCGTACATTTATCCTTGTATTTTTTCGCACGCATTGGAATATTGTCAGCAGTGTTCTTATTAAATCAATATAGTATTAGCAATGCCGACGTTCTACGTGAAACTTGCACGAAGGTGAATATCGTTGGTTAAAAAACACTAGACATAGAAAACTAGGAGAATCGATTCTTTCAAAAATAGAATGCACCTCTATTGTTTGGTGTCATGAAGTGCTGCGTGTATTTGGATTTATGTTGTATTTTTATAATAGTAATACGCACAAAATAAAACTGGCATCATTGTAATTGAGTGTATAATTTCGTTGTTTATTTTTTTTTTCTTGTTCAACTATTGTGCTGAGCCTTAAACAAGGAATATACATGTCATTTGTCATTCTACAAGAGCATTCAAATTGTGCGATAAACACTTCACACAATGTCTGTTTATTATCCTGTTTATATATGCTCGGCGCGTAATCCATTTTCCGGAGTAAATCATGTTTGTTAACAAAACTATGAACATTTTATTGAATCACACACATAAAAGAGAGAAATAAATTTGCCTTTATTAAAGTTATTAACTTTTCACACTTTTCGGTATATTGTTAGAAAATAAACTAGTTAGAACATGTATTATATTTTAGAATGCAATCCTCATATAAGGTTTATGTAATTTTATGCATAGGTGTCAATTAGCATTACTTGTGAGTATTTACCAATCATGTTAACAAGTATTGAGAAAACATTAATTTTGTAACACGTACAATAAGTAATAATATATTATAAACAGGTAATAATCTTATCAGTATCATACCTGCAATAAATATCCATATAAGAATATATTATTTTATCTTCCAAAGAAAGTTGCATTTTTAAATATTCCAATTTCTTACGTCATTTCATTATAAAATTAGATTGACATGTGATCCAGGATCTAGAAACCGGATCAGATCAGTGCATTTTTCGGTCTCTGTAAGGCCAGTTCCATATGCATTTCTTCAATACTACATAGATTAAATCACACGTTTTATTTACTCATTATCACCAAATATCAGACTAGTATTTGTGTGTGAAACCAGTACAAATGTTAACACTTTACCTTGTCCACATTTCGCATATGACGTAAGCAATGCTTTTGACATTATTGAACGACGTAAAAGTCCAAGTGTGAAATATGTATCAGGAGAATGTGGGTTATGAACTATGCAAGCATGTCACCTCGTATTTTTATACTACACATACAAAAACGTGTATATACTTGTACGTATCTAAAATTAATCGCTACCCTTCTATTTATTATTCACACTAAATGTACAGCTGCTGTTACTGAGATGTTGATAACAGATCAACGCTTTTAAAAATGATTCAAAAGTGTTCCACTGTAGTAGTATGTGGAGTATATTTTTAAATATATGAGACACACAGACTGGTTGACACCAGACAAGATCTGTCGTTCGTTGTTCTGTTTAAGACGCGGGGCCGGTGCCCCCTGTGGCCGGCCCACGCGCACTGCCCGGTATTTGTCCTGGTCCGCGACACATACACCGCGCTGCGCCACTCTTAACACCGTGACACAAATGATCGCCTTCCGGGGTCTATTTCGATACATGTGCCAAAGGTGTGTGCCTGTTTACTTTTATCAGACACGTTATAAGTGCGTCGACACGGTGTAACTTATATCTACCCATTTCTTATCTCTTCTACACAAACCAATATTGACCCATCATGCACATGGTGTGCAATTTTGTTATAATGCGCATTCCCTTAATAATATTATTGAATTTGTACAAAACTAAAATACATTCATTTCTATTTGCGATACATACATATATTAAAGTGATTGAATGTAAAACACAGCAGATTATCTAGCTTCGAACAATAGTCACACATTTACAATTGTATTGGGTTTATTTAAATTTTACGACCATTTTGCATCGTACGGTTTTATCCGACGTTCTAGCATAGATCTATAATTAATGTTCCGTGTTTACTAGGAACTTATTTTGGTGGTCGATCGCGATACCATCCGGTTGAAATAATAAACTAGGAAATGCGGTTAATATCGATCCATGTAAATTTGCATGCATTCTGTGCACACATAGAAATAAATAGCTCGCGGTTTCACATTAATCTTCACGCGGTATAGGTAACTAACTATCTCCTGGTGTGACTTTTCAGCCAGCGGGATAGTTCAATCTGCAACCTTATTATACAAACCGTGTGTAAAGTGAAGTATCATTACAAAACCAGTACAACATGCACATCTGAATATCGCGCGCTTTTTTATTCAACGACCACATTCGAGGCCGATGCACGTTTGTTTTTCCGCACTCGGATGTTTTCTTGTATTTATTTGAAACGTGAAGCGGTATTTTACTGGTGATATTTTGAGACGCACACACGCGAACAAATAAAACTATGAGACTAAAGAAATGCAGGGTGTCGTTCTGGAAACTTGCCAACGGACTCTACACAAATGAACAACATGGAAGACATTTCCAGTTGTACTACACTGCTTGCACTCAGGCTAGCATGCTTTTTATACTTAGTAATTGTTATTGCCGTAGTAACATTTGCATTTATTCATTCAAATTAACAAAATCTGTAAAATATATGTAACATCGATAGCACCGTATAACTAAAATAATATTGTAACTAATATTACAAATATTT
The DNA here is from genome assembly GCA_022063505.1 of Calosoma granatense. NCBI lineage: Eukaryota > Metazoa > Arthropoda > Insecta > Coleoptera > Carabidae > Calosoma > Calosoma granatense. The sequence continues at coordinate 5,251,521 of JAGJTL010000112.1, forward strand.
TATTAACACTTTAGTTTCATTACCATATTTGCAATATTTATAGATTTCAATATATGTATTTATATTGCTGACCTTTAGAAAAAAAAAAACTACTTGTCACATCAAAATACAGTTCAATAACCTTATGTTACCGTTTTTTTGCCAAGTTCTTTGTAGTTAAAACGTTCATTAGACACATACACATAAACTTCGAAATGACAAGTATTGTATACATGTATATAATTCCATTTTGGGGGGCCCCCGGGTTATATGCCCCCCAAACAATACTAATTTCATACTCGAATGCCAATATGTGTGCTCACAAAGTGAGTGCAATTTTGTTATTACACATTTTTTAATTGTTTTGTGTCCATTTGTCTGTGGCGGCGATTGCAAGATGTAAATTTATGAAAAAAGCAATTACCCAGACCTCTGACTGGTTCTCCCTGACGTTTATTTCGTCAGTAAAACTTATGGAACACATAAATACATACACAATACTTTTATAGTTTCAAAACGGTTGTTTTACAGGCGTCTTAATAAGTATGTATCAATCAAAATGTAACACGCCCACCTTGTTATTCTTCAAAATAATAAACATTTTCACATCTTATAACAAATTATTGGTTATTGTATTCTCAACTGAAAACTAAACGTTTATCAGAAATGTTTGGCATTGTGCCCCTACCAAAACTTTACCGGTTTCACAAATCAAAGAAAAATATTTGTGTGCAGGGAAAGAACTCGTCTAATCTTATCTCTATAGAAGATTGCGGATACAGAGAATATCGGGTTTATTTTAACGAAAATACATACAGAAAGTATAATATTGATATATATTATCTGTGTAATTAACATACAGACGTGTATTCTTATTTATATATGCAAAGCAAATATCGCTGTTTTATCCTGGCTTTGCAAATTAAATAAATATTAGTATTTATATAAGATTACTTTAAACACTACTGGTATTTTATATAGATTAAATTGAAACTGTTACATTTTCAGACATTATAAATTTTAAATGAACTTTAATTATTTATTTGTATTATTTTGTAGTTAATATTTATTTTATATAATCATGCATTCCTACTGAATGAGTGTGTGAATAAGTGACATATCTTAGGTGAGTGTAATACTTGTTCAGCTAAGCTTTCTTCTTCTCCTCTGTGTGTGTTTGTGTGTGTGTGTGTGTAAATATGATATCGGATATACATAGAATAGGCCCCGTTGCACAACAGCTGTTACAGAAATATCGTAGTACAAATGTGTCTATAATGTGAGTAGCACTTTCTTTGGTGCTGCTTATAAAAACATACATCAGATCAGAAGTTCCAAACTAAAGTGGATTCGGAGTGTGTATCTAATGCAGTATTGACATGTGTAATTACGCTACAAACACTTAACTAAATTAAAAGATATATTATGACCAACGTTTAGAGACTGCGCACATATGAATGTCTTCGCTGAACGGATTGCGAGCATTTCAAATGTTTATAAAATATATGAGTCTAACTATGGAATAATTAACACGATAATGCAATTTACATGTTGGTAATAATTCTGTAAAATTGTACATGGTTCTAGCTAATGTATTACGCTTAATGCATACGGAGCATATGTGCGTAAGGGGCGAACCCCCTCATACAGTGACTAATGTGGGTTGAGGGGATGACGAATCACTCCCACTCACCTCACCATTTATTAAGCCGCATATTGTCAGAAATGTTTAAATAATTACATCGCTACACATACTGAAATACTATATTATCTCTCAATGAACAAATTGTGTTATATTGAAATAAATTATGTAAAGCCTGATATAAGGAAATATCAGAAAATATTTTGTTACACAAATGAAGTTATTCACAGTTTTCCATATCGAAGGAGCGAGTGAGGAGTACATTATCTTGTTTGTTGTTGTTCCATTTTTATTCAGGTGAGCTCGCAACTAATCCCTTTGTGAGTCACTAGTCACATTTATGTACGCGCTTCCTTACTCAGTCTCATACATCTTTGACATCTCTCTCGCGTCGAATAAATCGAATGCCATTGTATATATGTAGCGTGGTATAAATGAGTTGTCTGTTGCAGCAATGTATATGATACTGGCTCCGGATATCGGGCAATAATTTTACACCTTGAAGTACTTTAGTTGTGTCACCTGAAACCAGTCTGTAGCGTCACCGATAATATGTCATGTTATTCGTTGCAATAAAATTCGTATTTATTATTGTGTTATGGGTTGTGATTCAAGTCGTATGTCGCATGTCGTCCGGCTGTGTTCATGATGTGTCGCACATGTATATGTATTTGTGTACACACATACATTCACGCAAGCGTGTTCATACGAGCGTGTACGGCGTAGACGCAGCAAGGCCCAGGGTGTCGCGCTCTCCGGAGGTCATACTATATTAAGAACGGATGGATGGCATGGACTCCCTGTCGTCTACGCGAACATTCTTAACTCCTGTGTCGTGTAGTGTCATTAGCTTGCTCGAGATGCCATGCTTCCACACACACACACACACACACGCACACACTGTGGACAAGTGAAAATATCAGGGTCTTTTATTTTATTCTTCACACTCATCTATTCTTTTACATTACTTCATGTAACTACCGCATGTAAGTACGTAGGCGTGTTGTACCGACAGTACTCGTCTATTCTAGAATATCAATAATTTCTGTCGTCTGAAATTAATTCAGGAAGAGTGCCAGCTGAGAATAAGGTATGGCAACATGCCAACTACTTAGCTTGTCGTGAGAGAATATCCTTCTTCAATGTGTCATTATTTATTTCCGTCTTAATTTATGATATACGAATAAACCAATAAGTTCCTACTCTAACTAAATTTCTATGTTATTAATATCTTATGTTAATTGATTATTGCATTACATGCAAATAAAGTAATAATACAATGAAAGATAAAAGGTACATATATATAAAATATCTGTTTAGATCTCTTGTGTGTTGAAGCTACATTGGCCTTGTACGAAATTCTTACAGACGGTCAGCTTTTTCTCTGCTCAGATTGTTTGTTACCGAGTACGATATATACATATTTTCAGGCATTGGTTAGTTGGTAGAGTATTTAACAGGTTTCACATGGTACAGGGTGGCCGAATCCTGACCTTACCGACCGCTGATCTTACATCCAGCGATGCACAAGGTGTACGGTGCAACGTGCAGTGCGGTGCAAGCAACCTTCTCACTAGCCAGTGTGCAGCTATTTCATTCTTGTACCTCTCAAGGTTATCCCCATACATTCGTACCTGGCCATCGACTTATAGTCAGTGTTTATTTACAAGACCGGCCGGCCGGCCGCTCACCGTATCACTAACCAAATCATATATGCGAATGTACGTATGTATGTGGGCTTCTTGTTCAATGGTCATTTTAAATATATTCTACATCTAGACGTTTCTACTATGCGTATATGCAGATGCACCAAATCACGATCTGCCCCGTTGTTCCCTTTGTGTTATACGTGATGAATAAGCTATGACCGAAACCTGATACAAAGCCATTTCTTAACAGCCTGCACAACATAACTCTATACTGTGTTGTAAACAATTAAAAACGGGTCCCATAAAATTAAGTGACACTAAAGTAAATGGTTAAAATTGCATTTATCTACTGTTCATTTGGTACAAGGCTTCTATTGTCATTGTTTTACAGTCAAAACTAAAAACGGTACCATGTGCTCCATATGTTAACAATATCTTTGTTTCAAGCTGAGGCACACTAACAAGTCTGTCAAATGTATACATAAGTAGTTCTCATATGGGGGAGAAGTATTTGTTATAAAGTATAAGGATCAAGTTTAGTAAATTATCTAACCATTTGATCTGCGGTCGGCATCGAAACGGGCCCGAAGCTATATCGGGTCCCGGCCGGATGTTGGTCAGGTACCTGGCCGGCATCGTGTGGGTCGTTCTGTCCCCTGTACGCCTCGAAGCCACTCTCCGACTAACGCCTGCTCAACAACACCAGCGCATTATTTGATTCAAAAAGAATTCATTTCAATGCGATCAGCATTCTCCGTCGTTCCCACTGGTGTCGCCCGGGTGGGCTATTAACACTTACGAAATTGTCTCGGTTAAATGTGTCTTGGATTTTCATGACTCTTTTAATGTTCTTGTTTACAAATTAATAGAGTGCACGAAATGAACGTTGTACTGGTCCATCGATATTAAACATTTCGGAATTTGTCTCATTATAACGAAGTAAAGTAAAATCATAACAACTGAGATTAAATTAGTTAGATAAAATATACATCTGTGGTATGAAAGACAAATAAATATTGGTAGAATACAATTGTACATACATAGTGTTATATAAAGTATATACTAGTGATGCACTTGGCGATGCATTTGCAAGAAGACATGTGTACGCCTGACGGTTAGTGCACCCGCGCAACTGGGTCTCGCCGGCGCTGGTTGAAAGCCCGCGCACAAGGTGAGCCTGAGTCTCGCTGACCTGTCGGCAGGTTGAAGGGCGCACGCCGTCGCTTTGTCTCTGTTGTCTCCCACCATTTACCATTCGTAGAGAAAATAAGAGATTCCTTCACATTTTCAATGAAAAACTTATGAGATCATTTCTCACTGGTAAATAACAATCAATAATTTAGTACAGTTGACATTCATTAACAACTGTGTCTTTAGTAATTATTAATTTTCTACTAGTATGAAAATGTTATTAACGATTGTGTAAGAATTGAGTTGTGATATTTCCACGTTAATTGATTCTTCCACAACTTATACAGTATAAACTTAACTAAACCAGGTGGTTTTTTCTGTATTGCAGGTTGCAAAATCAAGGCGCTCCGTGCCAAGACGAACACATACATCAAGACACCGGTACGCGGTGAGGAGCCCGTGTTCGTAGTGACTGGTCGTAAGGAGGACGTGGCAAAGGCCAAGCGTGAAATTCTGTCCGCCGCCGAACATTTCTCGCAAATTCGTGCGTCACGCAAGAGCAACCTGGCGTCCGGTCTGGGTTCGGGTGCAAGCACACCGCCCGGTCCGCCCGCCAATATACCCGGTCACGTGACCATCCAGGTGCGTGTACCGTACCGAGTGGTCGGTCTTGTCGTCGGACCTAAAGGTGCCACCATCAAGCGTATTCAACATCAGACGCATACGTACATCGTGACACCGAGCCGCGACAAGGAGCCGGTGTTCGAAGTGACCGGCCTGCCGGAGAGCGTGGAGACGGCCCGCCGTGAGATCGAGGCACACATTGCTGTGCGCACGGGAAACGGCACCTCCATTAACGGAGGCCTTGGCTCTCTGGTGGGCGGTGGCGGCGGCGGCGGCGGTGGCACTCTGGTCGAGGACCCAGAATTATTGGCATCGTTGTACAAGACCGGTCTAGGGTCATTGTTCAACTACTTGGACCCGACACCGGATCCCTTTCCCGCGATGACTTCATCGACTGGCAGCTCAGGTGCCTTCTCCAGTTCCGGTTCGTGCTCCAGCAGTTCTTCCAGTTCCAGTGGTCCAGGCCGTATCGGCGATCTCGTCTCCATTTGGAATACGTCGCTCGACCGTGATGAGGGTCTCGGTGAATCGCCCAGCTTCGAGTCATCTACAGCTACGTCCAGCATCTGGTCGTTCCCGACAGTGTCATTGACGTCGCGACCCTCGCCAGCGGCCAGCGTCAGTCCCACAGACTCCCTGCTCGGTTCGGGAAAGCGCGAGTGCGTCGTGTGCGGTGACAAGGAGGTGACGGGCGCGCTCGTTCCCTGTGGACACAATCTCTTCTGTTTGGAGTGCGCTAACCGCGTGTGTGAAGCGTCCGATCCACAGTGTCCAGTGTGCTCTCTGCCCGCGGTGCAAGCGATCCGCATCATCTCTTAAGCTTGCCTACCATATAATATGATACACATCATCACCTACTACCCCGTCAGACCCGCCCACCACCACCACCACCACCCTACATAACAGAACATACACACACAAATATATATTATGCACGGTGCATCTGCGCCGACAATAACCTCAGGCTGATATTCAGACGGATCTCTGATGACTACTCGAATTTCTCCCCTATCCTTCTGACAAATACTTGTTTGCCGTGCAACGTCCGGCTTGCTGCTCGTGCTGCTGCTGTTTTTCATCCTGTCATCCATCCATCCATCCATCCATACATACATCTATTCCTCCAGATCTTCCGTTGCTGCTGTTGCAAATACTCCGACCCTTGCGTTCCAGCACTCACCTCCGTGACGCTTATAGTGAGCGGGCGACGAGTGAAGACACAAATAGTATAGAGCAGACTATACTGTACCGCCGCCAACAGCTACCAACCACCCGGCTACTAGCTATAAACTAGCAAACAAACTCTAGCAACTTAGGACTGTGTGTTGTATCATTCATTTACACATGATGGATAATATATGCCATACCCATAATATAATATGTGAATGATTACGGCGCCGATGTAGGTGCGCACGCGTGCATTTGCGAGAATACACGCCCGAGAGCGCACGCGCGCGGGGTACACCATACAACGAACAGTAATAAATTATTTTAATAGAAATATATTTATGTTATGATATTTTATTTGTGTTATATAGTTTGTTTAGATTTTAAGACGAACCAGTGCCCCGGTCGCGACAGAGTTTCTCGCATGTGGTCGTGTGTGCTACGTAACAACATATACATACATACATATATATATAGCAATGACCTGCTCGTGAAACAGAATCACACCTAATTACCCAGCACACCACACCGGTACATACATATACACCCCCATCACCCCAATACAGTATATATATATATTCATATATTCATAC